>MJUU01022757.1:66655-100070 GCA_002080025.1 Modiolus philippinarum
AATATATATATATATATATATATATATATATATACTTTCAAATAAAATACTCTTTCTGTCAATTCTATCTCATTTATTTTTTTTAAGAACTAGCTGTTTTTAAGTAATTGCATCAAAAATGTGTGTATATCTATATGTTATGAATTAATGTTGAAATATACTTATTTGCACTCATTTTCTATACGTTGTAAATATAAACATTTCGAACGCTTTAAAGCCGTTTGAAGTAGATTGTACATGTTGAATTGCACTCACATTTATGACATGCAGTAAATATACTCAAATCCGTTTCATTTGCGAAGCATTTGTGTATGCTGTGAAAATGTTACATGCACTTATTTTTTATCACAGTTGCAAATAAACAGGAAAATTGATTCTTTACGTTGTTCTAAATAATTGTTAATACAACCATTTGCTTACCTTCATACATATTTGAATTTAATTGCGTATTAAATTTTAGGGCATAAAAAAATTTACTACCCAGTCAAATGATATATTTCCCAAAAATTTACATACATCTGTAAAACCCATTACTTATCCCCATTTGTGCATAATTTACACACCCACAATTATACAAATGGCATTGCGGTCTCAATGCTGTTTTTCACCCATGTAAAACATTAGCAAATTTTTATATTTGTTGGTTATAAATATTAAACAAATAATTGCGCATAAGAGTAATCAAGGAGTAAATAACGGTCTTTCCTTATGTTTACTATATATTTACCTGGGTTGGTAAATCGGACTTTTCATGTAGTGAACAGTGATAGGATAACGATGAACCCAAAGTGATGGTACTGTACAGGTATCACAGACCGAATTTGACTGGTAAATCAATACAATCCTGATTAAAAATATTTAATTTTTAACAGTAATACAAGTGGAAAAACAAAAACCAACAATGTAGATTGCAATTATTTGATGAATATGACTGTTCCATAATTATAAATTTTTGGCGCCGAAGGAAAGTTCTGTGACATCATACAAGTAGTTTGCATGTACAAAGTGCTACCTTGCTGTAGCACTACTAATAGGCAAAGTATTGCTATGTACACTCAAACTATTACTGACTGATGAAGTTTGAGCTACATTTTGTAATTGTAAATCCATATTGCATAAAAAATTATCAAAATCAGGATCATTATCCATTGAAATTTCTGAGACAATAGTATCTAAAAGGTCAATCTGACTATTTGACAAGGGAAGGCATTCCAACTCTGCTATGTTAATATCAAATGTAGCATCATTTGGTACATTGTCATGTCATGTGCGGTACTGTTATCCTCTGTCTGTGCATTTGTTTCACTTTTTATGTTAACATTTGTTGTTTTAATACTGTTTGCTACAATGTTCGACATTGTCCTTTTTGTGTTTGTTGCTGTATGACCTGTGTAACTTTTCAAACTAGATTCACTCTTATGACCTGTGACACTCATTATGTGACGTCCAGGTATATTAGCGACATCCAACAGGTGTACAGTGGTAGCACGCAAACTGTGATTTGTATATATCTGTGACAACGAAAACTTTGCTTATATCGGACATCATACTGCCTAGCTGATTTGGTCCAAGTGGAATCCTGTCATACCAGCTTTTGGTTGCACAGAAGGTCGTTGAAAAAGAAATACACATTTTGGATTCAACTTCCTTTTGTATCGAACAAATGTCTTTACTGGACATAATTCATCATTATCTGAAATGCAAAATATATTTAATACTTGTGTAAATTTACAAATTTTATTTCATCAGTCTCTTAAATGGTTTAATCCAACCACTAGTTAAATGATGTATTGCTAGTACAGGTATTTCAATGTACATACTTAGTAGTTGTCTTTACTGTGTTGCTTTGCCTTTTGTGTTTATTGTAACTTTTCATTATTTTCAACCTATCTTTTCAATTTAATCTTGTAACAGTTTACAAATAACAATATACGGATATTATTGTAAATTTAGATTCTTTATATGACCATTTCGACAACTTAATCTATTCAGTGCAGATCAAATCTCAACATTTTGAAATCCATAAATAAGTCTGGTCATTTTATTTTTAACTGTCAGCTTGTTGGTTCAGTATGTCTGATTTCTTCCCGGTTTTGGTGGTAAGGATGAATTTGCTATTACTATCTGTATTTCATGTTTACACAATCTACTGATCATATAACTTATCATTATTTTTTTATTTTTGGTTTTACATTTTCTTTATACATACATTATATTTAAATCATTGACATTTACATCTATATTTTTCAGTGTTGCTTTTATAGTAATATTTTATACCTGGAATTTCATACATATATCCCGAAGCAGTGTTTTCATCCTCTTGATGATTTTTCGTCTGTTCATCTCGTGCTATATATATGTATTTATGTCCTTCTCCATCTGTTGTACAATTAAAGTCTGTTATTTTCAATGTTCTTAAGTTTTCTCGACCCCGTCGACCGAAATATATCATTATATCACAGAAGACTCTCCACTGTAAGGATTTTGGGTTTGTAAATCAAACATACGGTACATTTTTTTAAGATCTGATTCATCTATTGGTGGATGGTGTTCTACACCTCAATAACCCTGTCTTTTTAGATCCTTACAAACTGCAATAAACACTTTTTGAGATTCTTTAAATTCACCATCCCTTACTATATCAATGTCCTTTTTACTTGAAAGAAATCTGTTAATCCCATGTCGTAGGGTTTGTAAAGACGATTTCTTGTATAACGTTCCGTCCTCAGTCCTTGCTTCAGCATAGAATTTTATCAAAGTTTTGTTCAAAATAGGGGGGTCATAGTTTTCAAACTCGACATCAAGTTCTTTTTCACTTAAATACTTGCGAAACACATCACTGCTCTTTTGGTGTTTTTTGCGTCTTTGTCTTCTACTATTTTGTCTATTTGAATATTTGTAATGTCGGCAAATCGCCGTTTTAGTCCTGTTTTACCGGCAACACTGTCGTCTGCCGACATGTTTCTTGTTTCATAAATTACGTCATCTAGCCTGAAGTGATTGGACGATATTTTAATCGGGATTTCCCTAAGCTATTCTTAAAATAGCGAGAGTGCAATATGAAAGTATATCAAGATAACATCATGATATGACGATATACTGATCAATAAATTATGTACTATTATTATAGGATTTAATTCATAAATGTAATAATACAATATATTATGGAACATGCTACAGAAACTATGCATGCAATTTAGTTTGATGAAATACATGTATGATTTTAATGCATTTGGTGTCTATTTTGACAACTAATGTATCATCAAGCCAAAAATATGTAATACATGTATTTTTTAATCTATATTTAATATTTATTAACTTTTGTTGTTAAACATTTGATGATAAATTTCTTTATTAGAAATATTGTTGAATTTTTCAGATACATATTGACGGTTATGGATTACTATTTTTAAGAATGGCCCGAAGTCTTCCGCTCTACTCAAATCAAAAGAGGAAATAGTTGAAAAGTTGCACAGTCTAGTCGGTAGGTTTGGGGTCATGAATACACTTATTAGTGATTAAGGTGGTGAATTCAACAGAAAACTTATTATCTTTTTTGAGAAAAAAATTGATATCAGGCAATTTTTCAGCTATATTGTGGCGAGAACTGGTAACTAAATTGAACAATTATGATAAATATATAAAATATCAATATAAAACCATTAAAGCTTTATACAAGTAAAAACATGAGTGTAACAACGGCAGTAGAATACCGAAGGAACAAGGAAAACGATGACTACAAATATCGAAAAAAAAACGGTAACAGGTAAATTATAATAAAACATTATAGGAGAAATGTCAGTTCAACTGTTACAATATTAGAACTTTAAGATCAATCCATTTAAATCTTAATAAATAAATTAATTGCTTTAAAAAATGAACGATTTTGTCACCAGCGACATTTGTAAATAGGTCTTTAAGAGAATCAGCAGAATAAAAATCAAGCCTAATATCGGCAACATCTACATATTCAATTAAAACATGCTGGATTGTATAAGGACAATTGCATGGAATACATTCAGGTCGATCATCACTGTTGAGAATAAAAATATGTGTTGTTCTTGTGTGTTTTTACTACAGGAACCGACTTTTTTTACCGACGTCAGGCTGTATTCCGTGCAGTTTATTATTTATTTGCAGATCCAATTTGGCCTGCTATAACTTTAAAATGTATTTAACGATTAAAGGCTTCATTTCAGTGTACGGTACTGGACAAACCGCCATCTCGTCATCTAGTGCATGTCCGTGGTTGTGCCGTATGAATAAATGCACAACCTATCTTTCGGATGGGATGTAAACTCAGGTCCACGTGTTGGAAGAAATGCAACGCTTCCTGCACGTTAAAGAACACTTGCAGCTTAATTCCCCGCCCCTTTCGATTTCGCCTTACTTTTCCAGTGGCAGTCAGAATTTCCCGTCCCATGACCCTTTCCATACCCCAAAGTGATCTCGATATAGCTGAAATATTGCTCAGTAGACGTTAAAATATTCAATCAACCAATCCTGCACGACCAAAGAGTTTTCATAGCTCTTTTCTGCTTCCACTATGCTGGTATTTTTATTAATATTATTATTTTTGGTTGTAAACCGAGAAATATGTCTGTCAAAATGCAATTTATCACTATGAAGTTGGCATTTTTTGTCACTCTATTACCATCACCCGAAATTTTTGAAAACTTGATTCTTTTTAGGCGTTCAGTTTTAAATACTCATTAAGATATGATTTAGGGCTTATTTTTGAGCTCCTTGCACATGTTCTGGTGGTACCAGCTATCTGAAAAAGGTTGGTAGTTTTCTCCCGAATATTGACCACAGAATACAATATTGGCCGATTTCCCGTCTTAATTGCAATTTCATGATATGCCTGATCTTTTACATTAAGCTTATCTAATATAAATAAAATTCCTTCATTTGATCAGGTTTTCAAAATGACATTCCAATAATCATTTTCCATTGTTAAATTGGCCGTTTCCTGTCTTTAACTTCGTACACAGGTTTGGTTAAATTTGGAGATTCAACAATAACTTCTAATAATTCATCAAATCCTTCTCGCCACACATTCCTTTTCATTACATAAAGCAGAATAGTGTATATGCACTGAAATCCTTCATAGAGAGTTTTATGTGCAGAACCGACCTCTTGTTTTGTACCACCTGCTCCCAGATCGTCATCGATATTACGCTCAGGACTTGATGCTAAACTAAACATATCTGTACATGATGTGCCATCGTTACATGTGATGAAATTGACATCGAAGATGTTGGTGACGTAGAGATCGATGAAAAATGTTCGTGTTGTTCTATATTGATTAGAGGACTTGGAGGCAACAGAACTCCGAGGTCTTCGCGATCGTCATCAGACCTATACGATTTCGATTCATTATTCGTGTCAACCTCTTCATTGTCTCGAATTCTGTCCCGTTTACCGGTGAATCCATGAAAGACTTCATCGTACTGATATCTGCCCGTTAACCGGTGAATCCGTTTTCGGGATAAAGATCTAGTTCGCGACAACATGTACTTTTCTTAGTATTTTGTCACCTGATGCTTATGACGTTCAGGTTCTTGAAGTCTTCCGGTCCTTATTTGCTGTAAATAACAATATTGTAACAAACAAGTTCTACTTGTATAATACTGAAAAAGTCGCAATTTTTTAATTCCATTTCATTATCTAACTTAAAGCTTAGATCCAAATTAAAATCACTGCATTGTCAACAGAATGGCGCAAGTATTTTTACGTTTGGAAGTAAACTGATATTTTTTTGCCTTTCTTCTGTTAAATTCCCACCAAAAAATGTGAATACAAATATCACCTTATTCAGGAAAGTAAAAAACCCCTTAAAATTTCAATTTATACAGCCTTTTTGTTTGTGCATTTAAATTGTGTGTGTTAAAAATCCAAAAAGCTGGAAATGAGTTCGCACAAAAATGCAAGGCATGTCATAAAATATGTCGCGTTATCCCGGGGGAAATGAAAGTATCCCAAAAATGATGTATTGATCTGATTCAAGGACACTATATTATATTCTTGATTTTTTGTTTTGTATCCAAATATCAAATTCTGTGTAAGTTGTTTAGGCTGTTGTATGTTTTTTCTTGAAAGACATGGAAGAGCAGAGACATAGCTAAACAAGAAAAAGAAATAACTAGAGGTGTTTTTTTCCTTGAAACCGACTGTCTCCCCCCTCCCCCCAAACACAAGCTGCATTAGAAAATTTTATGCCAAAATGGAGTCATAACTTGAAGCATTAAAAGAAGAAAATATGCACAGCTATGCATGGTGGTCAACAACCCTACGATGTTTGGCTACAATTTGTTCACAGATTTAAGTGAAGCAATGCCCACACACTAAACTTGAAATTTTAAGTCAGGGCATTTAGTCATCAAACTATGTACAACTCGGCAAAAAATTTAAAAAATCCTGTGAGGTTTAGATGCAATATTTTCAATGATCAAGGAAAAGTAGAACCCACAAACTAAATTTTATTAAATTTTTAACAAGTAAAACAACTATATCTATAAAAATTATGTTTTCTGACATCATAATATGTGCTACTAGGCTTTGTGGTCAACAATCTTGTGAAGTTGGTTGCAATTAGACCAGCAAGAGGAGAAATGGGGAATTTTTTTGATGAACGAACTGACACACGGTTGACAGAAGCCAAAATGCAAGACAAAAACAAAAGATTTGGATAGACAATTCTTCAAATCCATTGTTTATTGGGAATTTTTTACAGGTTTAAATAAACTTGTCGCTGAATATATACCCCGCTAACTAAACCTTGTATCAATATGCAAGTGCAAATTTAGGTGTGTGTGTGGACACAATACAAATATAAACAAAGATTTTCCTCCCCCTTTTTTCAAGAAAATATTCAAGGACAAATTACCCCCCTTCAAAATTCCAGGAAGTAATCATATTACTTCATACATAGCATTCCATCAAAATCCAAGCATTGGTTTAAGAGGACATGCGCTGACAAGATTCATCCTTTTTTTTCCAAAAAATTAAATATTTAAAGAAAAATTATTTCTCCTTCAAAATTCCAGGAAGCAACCATAACTTCATGCGCATCTTCAGGTGGTGCGGTACTACAATTGTGTAACATTTAATCAAAATACCTCCACTTCAAAATTTCATAAAGCAACCATATAACGTCATGCACATCTTCAGATTTCATCAAGATACAAGCAGTCATTTAGGGGAACATGCTCTGAAAACGAACATGGACAGACAGACAGACAGGGTGATTCCTGTATATCCCCAAACTTCGTAGGGGTATAAAGTTTCCTCATTGTAATACCTTATACATGTATGTATAATAACCATTTACCTTCGCAATCAAACACAAAGCTTTCAAAGTTTTGAGCCACATCCTCAGACTTGTGTGTTCTATTTGACCTTGATGCCTCAAATTTAGCAAAGTCTGTCATGCCTATCAACAAATCTACAGTAATTCTGGGCATTGACCCGCATCCTAAGCACAGTACTTCCCCAATCAATTCTGTAATAAAATATGCTAAACATGAAATTGTGAAGTGATTAAACAATGTTTTACTTAATTTAGACTTAGTCTGTATACTGTCTATGTTCTTAGTACAGGATTATTAGTCGCCATATGTACTAGATCATATCGCACCGCCATTTTGTTTCGTCAAATTTTACAAGAGTAATTGGACTGTATCGACTTAATATGCTGCAGCTTAGGAACACTTTGTGGGAGCAACTCCTCGGAAACCACTGAACTGTTTATGCTGAAATTTTGTTTGAACATTTCCCACTAAATGTACTTGATCATGTTATGACGCCATTTGGATTCGACAAATTTTACGGGAATTATGGGACTACATAATAGGAAGACTTTGTGCACACATCTCCTCAAAATCCAATTAAGGGATTTTGCTGAAATTGTGCTTGGCTGTTTGCCACCTAATGCAGTTGGTCGTATCCTGCTGCCATTTCGATTTGCAAAATTTTACATCAGTAATGGGACTTTATCGACTTTACTGCAGCGGCTGGGAACACAGCTACGCGTAGCAATCTTGTTACCATGAAGATCCAAAGAAATAAACATCATATCAGCCCCTTCTCGTGAAATTTTAGGACAGTGTTACATTAATGAAAAAACAATAACAATCACAAAATTAAATTTTACAAAGAACTATTTGAATCTAGTTTATCAATACCAGAATTAAATGTTCCAAGCTCAATAATATTGTGACACTTGAACAAAACGAAGATTTTGTTTGAATGGTCCTATTATGGTATAAAAAAATGTTTTCTTATTCTTTCTTCCCATGCCCTCTAAAGTAAACTTAGTAGCCCTAATGAATATAAATTGCAAATACAACAACTGTGTATACCTGGATATTTCTTTAGTAGACTTCTCAGGCCTAATGTGTCTGCTCCATTCCAGAATTCTCCATCATCGGCTGTATTTTGTCAACATCAGAATACTTATAAATCAGAGCTTTAACGATTGAATCTCTGGTGCTGTTATTTAGTAATATGTGGATTCATAATGATTCCGTCATTTCTTTAATGGCTTCATTGCACATTAAGATACTGGCATCTTCTGCATTTTTAATCAGTAAAGATGTATACAAAATTAAGATGAGATACGAAAAAATACTGCACAAGTTTATTTACAAGAATTATATTGAATACTTGGTTGGAAAATGCTTTGAGGAGGAACAAGAGCTGGCGCTGAATGACAGCCTAATATAACCCCGCTCATTGTACCCTAAATTAATATGGCAAGTGCAAATTTAATTGTATCGGGACACAGTACAGATATAATCCTAGTAACCAACATTTTCAATAACTGTATGCACAACAATTGAATCGGCCTTACATTTTTAAAAGAAATTGTGATGAGAAATTTCATATAGTGTACAACAATGAATAACAATGACATCGCAGCAAACAGTAAGTGCTTATAACCTAACCTTGAAATCCAAATAAACGACTGGAGAAACTGAAAATATTGTTTTATTTATTACAAAATGGAAAAAAAACTTTGTGTGAAATGAATATATGGTCACCACCTTGCTAAAGAATATAAACAATATAAAATTACGGACCATTTGTAAAGGAAACATCCAGATTTGTTAACCCACGGAGGGACGTTTCCCCAAGGGAAATGACTTCTCCAAGGGTTGACAAATCAGATGTTTCATGTCAACAGAGTGTCATAATTGTTTAATTATATTTTAAAGTTTCATTAATTCTAAATCCCTATTATGGTTTGAATCTCGAAAAGGAGAGAAAGGCATATTTTGCAAGTTCCTACTGAAGCACCATACCAAATATCAAGTAGCCGTCATTTGTGGTTGTTGAGAAAAATGCGACAAAAATATATGGACGGATTACGAAATGGCGGACGGACAGAGATAAAACAGTTGTCCCTCCTTCAGAGCGGGGGTATAATAAGACTTGCAATATTTTTATTAATGTATGAGTGAGTTAAGTGAAATCTAATTGTTATCCCTATTAACTAGAGGAACTGTAGCCTGGTGGGCCACAATATTACACCCCCACTGCCCCAGTAGATTGTCTCCAAAATTATAATTAGGAAAAAAAGGCAGTGCACAATGGCATTAGATACTAAAGAGTTTGTAAAAATGTTACGAAAAGTTTCTACAATTAACAGAAAATATCTAAAAATTAAGTAAGTCGATAAACAGGAAGTAGATGTCTGGAAAACCTGAATTCGCTTCTTAAAGTATGGGACATTGTTTTAAACTTCCATACAAAATTTCAAGTGGCAGTGATAGTTACTGAGAAAACTTTTACGAAAACTTTCTAAAATTGACGAAAGATGTCAAAAATTAAGCAAGTCTGTAAACAGGAAGTAGATGTTAGGCAAACCTGAAATAGATTCTAGCAGTACGGGACATCCCTCTAAATGTCAATACAAAAATTTCTAGTAGTACTGATTTATAGTTAATGAGAAAACTGTTACAAAAATTTCTACAACTGACAGAAGATGTCCTAAAATTAAACAAGTCGGTAAACAGGAAGTAGATGTCCGGCAAATGTGAATTCGTTACTTGCGGTACAGGATAAAATTTTAAACTCGCATACAAAATTTCAAGTGGGAATGATTGGTAGTTACTGCGAAAACTGTTACGAAAAATTTCTATAATTGAAGAAAGATGTTGAAATTTTGAGTATGTCGGTAAACAGGAAGTAGATGTTCGGCAAACCTGAAATTGCTACTTGCGGTATGGGACATTATTTCAAACTTGTATTCAATATTTCAAGTGATTGTGATCAGTAGTTACTGAGAAAACTGTTACGAAAAATTGTCACAGACAGACAGACGGACAAGGTGATTCCTATATACCCCCCTGAACTTCGTTCGTGGGGGGTATAATTAGTAGCATTATCAGACACATGAAAATTATTGTTAGTTCAAATTTGCAGTATTCAAAATAAGTTCATCGTTTCCCTATTCTGATGAATTAAGGTAGCATTTATTGGAATCAACACATCACGAATGTTTTTCAGGAAGATTATTATTTTTAACATCAAAAAGTAGCATTGTTGAAGTTAAAATGTTGGCTAATCGGTTTTTGTCGACAATCAGTTCATCGCTACACTTTTGAGTACATTTATGGTTTGTTGATCAGACAAGGAGTGTGAACTTTTCTGTATAATATTATAGCAGTTACATTGATATCTTTTGCTCTTTGTGTTATGGGCGATATAGCTAGTTGGAGTTTCTGTGATTTCTGGTCTAAGACCTGTGAGCTTTTTGTCCTGCAGTTTCTCAAGATCACTGGGTTTGGTTATGCGTCCCTTGATCACTTTATCTAACACTAGTAAAGAATGTTGCTGCTTTGGTACACCTTTGAAAGTAATTTTACTGTCTAAAATATTTACGATATCCCCAAATCAACAATATTTAAAGTTGTTTGTTAAATCTTCTTTTATAATTAGCAGCACCTTAACAGTTTCGTAAGTCACTTCATCATGAAGTTTAATTAATATTTTCTTTAATGGGTAAACAATTCTATCATCCGTAGTGGCTGTATTTTGCATAGAATTTTCTCCTCTAACGTCTGGTATTCTTTAGTTTCTCCTGGTTTTAAACGAGCTATACTTTTACACTGAGTCTCTGTTGAGGCTGCAACTGGTAAACAATTAGAATTTAGTAGTTCTAAGACAATTATTGCCATGATAACATGTACAATCTACAAAATATTATCATGAACGGAAATATTCAAAATAAACACTGAAAAAAATCTTTGTCGTTGCAAAATATCACAAATATCCGTGGTAATTAAGACATGAATAAATCGAAAGAATCAATTACAATCACAACTGTTTTATTAATAAAAATTTTGTCATCAATATAAAAGCCACTCATAATGGTCCCTTTCAAAAGCAATAAATTGGGAAGAATCCTCGTCTATCATTTCATCCTAACAGAGGACCCCGAGGGAACCCCGGGATATAGAAATAGGACCCAGTATCTCCGGCTTGCGGGGTGTGACCCCTCCTAAACGGAGGCTGACCCCGAGGGTCCCGGGATATAGAAATAGGACCCATTCCGTGGTTGTGAGGGATTAATAAATACACAACCCATCTTTCGGATGGGATGTAAACTCAGGTCCACGTGTTGGAAGAAATGCCACGCTTCCTGCACGTTAAAGAACCCTAGTAGCAAGCTCTTTTTGGGGTGGTCCGTAGGTGATCGGCTACAAGGCTAAATTCCCCGCCCTTGACGATTTCACCCTACTTTTCCAGTGGCAGTCAGAATTTCCCGTCCCATGGCCATTTCCATACCCCAAAGTGATTATTTATCAACAAACTTGTTCTCGTCTTGATATAGCTGAAATATTGCTGAGTAGACGTTAAACAATATTCAATCAATCAATCAATCGTCTATCATTTCAGACACAGCTTTTCTATAGTTATCCTTCTTCTCGTCATTTTTGAACACATGTTTATGGTGAGGCTTTGTAAGGGCTGAAGTTCTTCCTTAAACTGCAGTTTGCTCGTCATTACATGGGTACAAAGCTACGAAACCATTGTTGCTAATAAAAGATATCTTAACTTTGCTGCCTGGTCTTACAGCATTTTTCCTGCCTATATCTTCACTGTGCTTAAACGGATGTGGGTAACTGTAGTTACCCACATCCCAATATGGACGGAACCAGCGTCGTTAAGATTTTTCTTCGGAACATTTCCATAATTTCTTAGGGTGTACTTACTGGAACTCTTTACAAAAAGTACACAAATAATGTTAAATGCTTAAAAAACGTAATTTTAATATTCTAGGCCTACAATGTCTGAGAGAAATGCACAAAGATGTGGGTAACTCTGACATGGGATGTCCGTAACTGTAGCTCTAAATTTTTAATGGATGTCCGTAACTGTCATACATAAATCAGAAAATAAAATGTAAATGACGCCCTGCAAAAAACACGTTCACTGGCTTTAAATTAAACTGATACATACATTTCTGTGAAACTTTTAAAACGTATTTAAATGTTGTTACTTGTACAAGTTATACGGAAAGCGAAAAACACAACGAAATCGAGGAGAGAAAGGGTATTTTTGTGATATATGCCGTCATTTGAGTAATAAGTATTGTCATGAAACGTTAATTAACATCATTTTGATTAATATTGGAACGCAAACATGTGACAAAGTCATGATCTGTTACTCCCCTACTGTGGTTTTTCAAAGGTAACCCCGCCGTGCGCGGTCCCAGCTTATGAATAGGCCCGCAGCATCCTCTGAGCTTGGAGTCAGAGTCTTCCTAACAGAGGACCCGAGGGAACCCCGGGATATAGAAATAGGACCTAGTACTCCGGCTTGCGGGGTATGACCCCTCCTAAACGGGGCTGACCCCGAGGGAACCCCGGGATATAGAAATAGCACCCATTCCGTGGTTGTGCGGGATAAATAAATACACAACCCATCTTTCGGATGGGATGTAAACTCAGGTCCACGTGTTGGAAGAAATGCCACGCTTCCTGCACGTTAAAGAACCCTTGTAACAAGCTCTTTTTTGAGTGGTCCGTAGTTGATCGGCTACAAGGCTAAATTCCCCGCCCTTTTCTATTTCACCCTACTTTTCCAGAGGCAGTCAGAATTTCCCGTCCCATGGCCCTTTCCATACCCCAACGTGATTATTTATTAACAAACTTGTTCTCGTCTTGATATAGCTGAAATATTGCTGAGTAGACGTTAAACAATATTCAATCAATCACAACTTACAGTAATTTTTCCTTTCAAAACTAAATCTTGGCATTTAATTTCAGTAATTAATTCAATTGACAAATGAAAAATTGCACCCCTTTTCCTCCCTTTTCTTTGTTATATAACAGTTACTTATCAATATTTCTATTGATTATTACCTGAATGTATTCCATGCAATTGTCCATATACAATTCAACATGTTTTAATTTAATGTGTAGATGTTGCCGATAACAGGCTTGATTTTTGTTCAGCTGATTGTCCTGTCGTATCAGATTTTAAAGTCTATGAAAACTGCAAGTTCCGGTTCCGGTTTTGGTCATGTACTTGCAGATTTCATACGGGGGTTTATGAGATTTTAAAGTATACGATGTACGGCCGAAATATTTTAAAATATGCTTTCTATATAGATAAATCTAACGTTAGATTAGGATTATACGAATGAAATATTTATTAAACTGTTAAAAATATTAACATGACAAAGCAATAATTAGCTATCGAGAAAAGAAGTTGCCGACGGAGTTAGCCAGGATCGATTTAGTTTTGCAGTAAATTGACTGTAAAATATGGAGATACAACATTATTTAAAAAAATCCAAAATGTATGCACCATTTAACAATCAATAGACAGACACATCAACAGGACGGAATTTATGTTTTTACTGTGTGTGTGTGGGGGTGGGGGGTCAGTGAATTTCTTTGTAGAAAAAAAATGAATGCAAATTAACGAATTGTTTGTAGTTTTTTATATTTCAAATCATTGCTGAATAAATTATAAATTATACATTTTATATGTTTCTATTTTCTTGAAATCCCTTGACTCTGTCTTGCAGTATTTTGTGGTTATAGAAATGTTTTGAGAAAAAGCTAAGGACATTATTACAAACTAACCTACACAGAACTTAAAAAGTCAACATTTTATGACCCAACTTGACAATAGATAGCCATAATTGATCAAAATTATTAATCGCAACTATTTCCGCCATAGCCATGAAATCTGCAAGCATGAGGTCAGAATGTCATTGTATGACCCAACTTGATAATAGATAGCCATAATTGATCAAAATTATTAATCGCAACTATTTCCATAGCCATGAAATCTGCAAGCATGAGGTCAGAATGTCATTGTATGACCCAACTTGACAATAGATAGCCATAATTGATCAAAATTATTAATGGCAACTATTTCCATAGCCATGAAATCTGCAAGCATGAGGCAAGAATGTCATTGTATGACCCAACTTGACCATAGATAGCCATAATTGATCAAAATCATTAATCGCAACTATTTCCATAGCCATGAAATCTGCAAGCATGAGGTCAGAATGTCATTGTATGACCCAACTATTAATCGCGACTATTTCCATAGCCATGAAATCTGCAAGCATGAGGTCAGAATGTCATTGTATGACCCAACTTGACCATAGATAGCCATAATTGATCAAAATTATTAATCGCAATTATTTCCACAGCCATGAAATCTGCAAGCATGAGGTCAGAATGGCATTTTATGACCCAACCTGACCATAGATAGCCATAATTGATCATTATTATTTATCGCAACTAGTTCTGCAGCAATGAAATCTACAAGTATGAGGTCAGAATGACATTTTATGACCCACCCTGACCATAAATAGCCATATTTGATCATAATTATGAATCGCAACTAATTCCACAGCCATGAAATCTGCAAACAAGAGGTCAGAATGACATTTTATGACCCAACTTGACCATAGAGAGCCATAATTGATCAAAATTATTAATCGCCACTATTTTACAGCCATGAAATCTGCTTGCCTCAGGTCAGAATGGCATTTTATGTCTCAGCCTGAGCACAGATAGCCAAATTATGAATAGAGACTATGTCGACAGCCATGATATCTGCAAGCATAAGGTCAGAATGACATTTTTTATTTATGACCCAACCAACTAATAAATAACAATATATGGTCAGAATTCTTCAACAGAATTTTATCATAGTTATGAAATTTGCTAGTCTCAAGTAAACCATCCCATATAGATCTAACCATTGAGGGTCATTATTTTTCATTGCAACTTTTATCACAGGCAAGAAGTTTGAGCCATATTTTACATATGTCTATAGAAATACAAAAGTTCTATAAGCTATAATAAAATTACTTCCATGCTTTTTTTTCTTTCCTGATAAAATCACTACTGAGAAACGTGATGTATCCTTTCATTTTCGCTAAAGTACAAGCACTTACATGCATAATTACATCTGACAGAAAATTAAGAATAACAGTGCTTCTTGTAAAATTTAATATTTCGCAAAACAGTGTGAGCCGTCAGAAGTTTCCCGCACATTTCGCATTTCCGGAACTTACAATTCTCACGCCGGAAGTTAACATAGCGAAAACCGGAACCGGGACTTGCAGTTTTCATAGACTTTAAAATTTCATACGACACCTATTTACAAATGTGGGGACAAAATCGTTCAATTTTTAAAAGAAATCAATTTATTTAGTAAGATTTAAATGGATTTAATTTATAGTTGTAATATTGTAACAGTTAAACTGTCATTTCTCCTATAATGTTTTTTTTAATATTTTTTATATTTTACACTCTTGTTTTATTTGTACAAAGCTTTAATGGTTCTATATTGATATTTTATCTATTTATTATAATTGTTCAAATTACTTTAGTATTCGCCACAATATAGCTGACATATTGCCGAAGTTGGCGTTAAACATCAATCAATCTATTGATTATAACGTGATTTTTCCTTTAATTTTGCTTGTCCTATTAAACGCTCCCCTGTCAGTAAAATGCATTGCCCCCGGGTGTTTAATAGGCATAATACGGCAAAATGTTTAATTGATTTACTGATATACTTACATAGAAAAAAACATTTAATTTGTGCTTTTATTGATTATAGAAAAAAAAAGTTTTGATTCTGTGAATAGCATTGCATTATGGCACAAAATTACTAAATCATAGCATAGATGGTAAATTTTTGAAGGTTATTAAAAGTATGTATAATAATGCAAAATCCTTTGTAAGACAAGGTAATTTAACTTGTCTGATTAGTTCTTCAGTAATGTAGGCGTACGTTGAAAAGGGGGGAATCTATCACCTGTTCTATTTTCGCTTATTTTAAACAACCTTGAGAGCTTATGATGGTAACACAAGTATTGCGGAGGATATTCATGTTTTACTTAATACATGTTTCCTAAAATTCTATCTTTTGCTCTATGCTGATGATACCATTGATTTAGCGGAATCTACTCAACCGCTTCAATCTGGATTAATTCTATGTTCCTTTATTGTCGAACATGGAAATTACAAATTAATGCTGCTAAAAATAAAGTTCTTATTTAGTTATAGTATAGAACATTGAACCATGACTATAACTTTGTTTATAATGGTGAAAGATTGGCTATAGTTGATGGTTATAGTTGATGGCCGTATGGTGACCTGTAGAAGTTTTAATTATTATGTTTGTTTTTTTTTCACTATTTGATAGATGGCTGTCTCATATGAAAATCATACCAGATCCCATTTTCTTTTTAGGCTTAGAAAAAATACCTGTATATCCACTAACCCTACATACCGACCCTATTATTTTTCCGTATGTTCCACTAACCCTACCTACAAACAATTTTATTTTTCAGCATGTTATTTGAAATACACGTACATGATCATGTATTTTTTATTTGGCCTCATTGTAGCTAATGACTTGACCCACCGTTTACCGTAGAGATAGTGTTGTGCATGTTTAATGGGTAACATTGTAAACAATACTTACCGACGACAATATTGCAATATTGTGTATTTCATTAGTGTCATTAGTACTAGTAGTCTGATCTTCAGCTTCATCAGCGAGAGGCGAAGAGATGTCTGAAAACATTTCCGGAAGTATTAAAAGTAGTATAATATCACAACCTTTCGGATAAAGACCGTTTAAAATGCGGGTTTTTAACTGGATCGACTAGTATAAAGCATCTGAAAATCTAAAATTCATTAAATGCAAACGAAACTAACAGCAGTTACCCACATTATAAAATATAGTTACGGAAATCTCTGTATTTCAGGAGATGCCACTTACGGACATCATTGTCAATATCTTTATCAGTGAAATGCTTATTTAAATTTGGAGTAACAGCCAGCTCTGTCTAATGTATTTAATTTGATTGATATCTTTCTGAAATAAGAAGTGTTTATCGAGAAATGGTAAAATGAAAAATCCTGCCGACGCTGGTTCCGTCCATATTGAGATGTGGGTAACTGGGTAACTACAGTTACCCACATCCGTTTAAGCACAGTATATCTTGTTCGTTGTCTAATACTTATCAAATCAACCATGGGACATATTTTTTCTTCATATGCCTGTTCCCTCAGCCAATTACTGACAGTTTTGTGATAGCCAGATGGAATGCACTTCCAAACATATCAAGAGGCTGAGTTTTATTTCATGTTTTAACATAACAAGTTACATTTAGAAGGAATGAAAGGGGAGATATCTCATTAGGACAGCATACTCTATAAATATGTTCCAAGGCCGCCCTCGTTAATAGTAAGAGTTCATCTTCTGTCATTGATTTTAAATCTGGATCCCTTTGTTTTATTCCTTCTAAATTTCTAAATCCACTGTATTGTGCATGTAAATGTTCATTACAAAATCCACTGTAGTATGTAGGTTAATGGGACCTCATAGACCTGATTACACCAATGTAATTGTAGTGAAAAATACTGTGACCAGTATTCTTCTGTTCAACACATGCAATAACTCTATATTTCAAACTCAGACCTTAGCTATAATAGTGGCTTAAAGAAGCCGTTGATGATACCATTCTGTTTAAACTTTCATTAGCTCGAGTACTCCCTAGTGACGATATTTGCTCAGCATAATCGGAATATGTGTGTTGAAAAGACCAATTAGTGCTGCCTGCAGAGAGTGGGAGTACGATTATGGCCAGGAGTGTTGATGAAGTCGCACCATCTGGATGAACAATGTTGATGGTTTCCAATAATGTGATAGGGTAATGCTTGCAGGTCATTCTCAATTTGTGACATGTTTCCTTTTACTTGAGCTATTGCATAGCTAAATCATTTCTATATGTATTTATTACTGAGAAGATTAAAGATGTATGCTTGTTCTTCAATGAATTTTAGCAGTTCCCAAAAATCTCCTTCAAATAGTTTTTTGTCTTATAACACCGGCTTAGTCTAGATGTGGTCGTACTGTTCTTATCCTAAATTATGTCATCTATTTTTTATATTAGTGTTTCTTTGCAGATCCTGCACCATGTCTATCACAATAACAGATTCCATGGCTTTTGCACTACCATCGAATATTTCAGCAACGATGTTCTGTAACTTTCTGGTTTCTGGATTCAGCAATATTGCATACTCAGCAGTCTTTCGATCGAACAGAGTACTATGCAAGCACATGCCCTGTTAAAGGCCCAACCATTTCACAATGACCTACAAAAATAAATATGTAAATTTTAGTTTCATAATCAAAGAGAACTCGTATCTATAATGTCTTAAGATATAACCTCAATTTTATATTCATGCATTCTTTCAGCAAGATGATTCTACCGTCAACATTTAATGAAATCTGAACTCGGAGATAAAATTGAATGTAACCCACTCAAGCATAAAATGTAGGTCAAAGTGAGAAAGAGGTATAATAGTTTCTAAGTTATACTCAGTAAAAGTATTTCAATATTTTCATGCCACAAATATGGAAAAAAATCCAAAATCACAGCAGTTCAAATTGAACTCGAATTGAGACACCATGACAAAGACGAAACATATAAACAAAAATGAACAAGAACGCCACAAAACTAAAGCACTAGCCGTGTGAACCCTTGCAAAAACTGAGGTATCATCAGATACTAACGAAGGGTAAGCATCATCTGCTCAACGCATCCGTCAAACTGCCAGTGAAAGTCCGGTTTGCCACAGTCGGTGTTAGTCCAGTAATAAACTCTAGATCTACCCAAACATATCTTTTCTCATCTGTGATATTGAAAAATTTTAACGGTCTGTCAAATCGTGGTGACGACTGTGACTGAACATTCCCATGATGTATAAGTTTTTGACAGTAATTTCGCTTTGTTTGTTGACAAAATCTCTAGACAAGCTAAAGGCACGGCTATAGCAAATGACTAGTGAAGTGAAGACGCCATATGACGGAGATGTTGGAATATTACTGCTCAAAAACGGAAAATTCACTATTGGAAAATCGAAATCATCACGCTTGTCGTAAAGTTTTGTTTTCAGGTGTCCAGAGTTGTCAATGTAGATGTACTGGTCAATGTATGATGCTGATGATGGTGTATCAGTGGTCTCCACAATTTCGAGTTCATTTGGGAATATAAGAAGAACGTTTTCCTTGAATTGAGGATTGTTAAATAAAAGAACATCATCTATATAATCTGCACTGATGAGACATAAGTTGTCGAAATGCGCATATGCAGAAAAAAATTAATTATCAGTAACTTCGGTATTTTATATAAAAGAAGCTTAAATGAAAGGACTTGACTAGCTTATTGTATTTTTTTCTGAATTAGCCCTGAATGAACCTGGCTTCATATGAATAAAGAAACAGATCTGCTTATAGTGGCGTATAATATGTCCCCATAGGTATCCCAATTGTTTGCTGGAAAACTTGTTCTATAAATTCTACAATAATGAATGAAAGGATATGGAGCAAATATATCTTAGAAAAGTCTCTATAAATAGATGGTTAAAACAAGCAAAGGAACAACTCTTTTATTGCTGTTCTTAATCTTTAAGTCCCAGGAGGCCTTGCTCATACCTCATAGTCAGTTCAAGACGGCCCTAAGCACCAGTTTGAGTGGCATTCTTTGCTAAGTGTCGAACAACGCTACACTTATGTCTTTGCAGATACAAATATGGATAGAAATAAATAAAATAACGCTTCAGCCCCATTTTTCTTACTTTGTCTAATGGAAGTTTGCCTTAAGGACCACCATCGTTGTAGCTAAACTGGTTTGCCTAAAAAGTTCCGGGAAATAGTTTTTCAACCAATTTCTTTGCGAAGTTGCCTGGCCCTCCAGAGTCTTTATTAATAGGTTGATTGATTGATTAATTAGAGTTTAACGTCCAATGAGCAATATTTCAGCTATATCAGGACGAGAACAAGTTAATCAATTCAAAACAAATTGTAAGTAAAAGAAGAAAGAAATAAAGGTGGAAGGGACAACCGGGGCAACGACTTTTGATTGCCACTGGAAAAGGGGAGAAATGGGTAGGGGCAGGAAATTTAGCCTTCTATACGACACCCAGTGCGTCTGCTCTCTTTAGAGAAATATAGAAGGGGTCTTTATACTGCATGGAGCGTGGCGTTTCTCCACACAGTTTGGCTACAATGGTTCGCGGTCAGGCTTTCCGTATTATGACCTGACTACCCCGCAAAGACAGGGCATTCCCCTATCCACCACCTGGGGACGCGCCCGGCAGCTCTGTAGCCAAAGCCCCTGAAAACCTATTCAGGTTCCGGACGCAAGGTTTCAATGTCAGTCTTGTTCTCTGGTTGGACACCGTCGTCGAAAGTAAATGAGAACCGAACCGTCAATCAAAAGAACGAACAATGGCAAAACCAGACAGACTAAGAGACAAGGACACCACTTGAGTACGGGACAAAAAAGAAAACTGAAGACACGCATACAGATGAACAACACGGACCCAATTAAAACCATGGGCAAAGATCAGGTGCACCGGTAGAGTAAGCATCTCCTGCTTCTTATAAGACACCCGCTGTGTTGAACATATCAACTTTAAATCATTAATGACAGTTTTGTGATAGCCAGATGGAATGCACTTCTGGCTCATCAGTAATACATGTACATGAGTCTGATATACAATGTGTTGACACCATAGTGGTAGTCTGCCTATCGATTAACGATCCGATATCTCGTTGACAATGTTCTGCAGTTGAAACCCTGTTATTGAGACTTTCTAAATTTGGCATGATAGCTGATGTCGTTGATGCGGCTTGCGTAGTTGTAATGTGATGTAATTGTTGTTTTATTTGTTGTGACAGCTGGAGTTGTTGTTGAAGTTAATGTCACGGCTGATTTATTGGTAGTCGTCAAGCAGTTGTTTTTAAAGTAGCAGCTATGGTTGTTAACGTCACAGCCGATGTGTTGAAAGTTGTTGACGCAGTTGTTAAAAAGTTGAAGTTATGGTTGTTGAATTCAAGTCCGGTATGTTGCAAGTTGGTTTTTTAAGTTGAAGCTATGGTTGTTGAAGACACGGCACCTGTGTTGACAGTTGATGGTATAGTGTTGGTTGTTGTTGACGATGAAACTGGTGTGGTTGACATTATGATTGGTGTCGTAATAGTAGTTGTTATTTTTGATGAATTGAAGCTGGAATAGTGATAGCAGTCATATCGCCTCTATGATGCACGCACCATACAGGCTCATCCTGTAAGAAGAAGAAAGCTGTCAATGTGACAGCAAACCGACAATGCATGTTCAGAGTTTCCATATTACTCATATCCATTACTTACGATACCATAGCTCTTATGGTTATTTTTTTCATTGTAAATTGTACTGCACCATATGCCAATATGGGGGTGAGCCTTTATCGCTCTCCCAACAAAATGCCTGGGACCCAAACTATAAAGTTCAAACCAAAAAATTCACATTAGGTATTTTCAATATAGGGTTAACGATGCAAGTTGTCATCCCCTGTCAGCCATGGTTTTCATCTGACCTGTGTAAAATAAATGAGTAAGTAATGAAAAAAGACCTTCCACAATATTTTTGTAAAAGCTGCTTGAATTGACTTCAGTTAGTAGCTAGTTCTCTGTTAAATTCTCCGCTGGCGACCATGTTTTTTGTTGGGTCGGATAAATGAGCAATTCTTGTAAAAGACCTTTTAAACACAGAACCTATAAAATTTGGTTAATTTGGTCCAGTAGTTTTAAAGAAGATGATAAAAATTTAATTTTCCAATATGGTACAATGATAAATTCGCTGGCGTCCATGTTTTTCTCGGATAAAACCGGAATGACCCGGCATCTGAATATGTTTTCAGGCTCAGGCCACAGAGCTGCCGGGCGCGTCCCCAACTTGTGGATAGGGGAATGTTCTGCCTATGCGGGGTAGTAGGCTCATAATACGGAAAGGCTGGCTGCGAACCATTGTAGCCGAATTGTGTGGAGAAAAGCCACGCTCCTTCTATATTTTTCTAATGAGAGCAAAATCCTGACTATGAAAAACGTCCAAACGTTATTAAACCTTTCTCTACGTATCCAACCACATCTGGAATCTCATATATAAATTCCTATTGCAACTCTAAAAAACATCAATGACTGAAACCAAAACCAACGTTTAATTTATAAAAAAAATTGATACCAATCCTCTGGTTATCCAGCAGGACTTTGCAAGAATTAAATCTGAACATCCAGAATACTTGCAAATTTACACAGATGGCTCTAAGAATGGAGACAAGAGTTGCCTCTGCTGTCGTTTTTTGAGATCTGATTCATTAATTAATGGCAATAAAAAACATTTAAAATCAAAGGATAATTATCATTCTTTTCATTAATATTTCAAGTAGATCAACACATATTTAAAACCGAAACTCACTTATTTTAAGTAACAAGGGAAATATTTTACTTTGTATTTTACGTAATCGCTAAAGTAAAAATCTCTACACATACCAGAGGCCAACTTGAACGATTTTCAACAACATTTGAGCGTATTCTAAAAAATGACCCAACATAGGAAATAAATTCACGCCTTAATGGCCATACTTTTCTCTTACAATTTTGATGTTACGGCAGATTTTCCTTTAAATCTTCGTATCTTTTAACATTTCTCTAGTGAAACATAGGACATTTTTAGTACACTTTACAACTACATTTTTCTACCGATTTCAATACAAAACACATCATTTTATGGAGAAAAGATTGCTGCAAATCATAGTATAATATTTGTATTAATAAATTTATTTAAAAGTACACAAATTGTGCTCTAAAACTTCCAGATTTTTATTTCTCCAATCATGGGCCCATAAATGATCAGTCAGAAAACAATTGTCAGGATTCATGCACAATAAACGATTTGGTAGATGTAACGCTTTGTAATGCCCGCTCCTTTGAGAATGAAACAGACAATGCCGGTGTTACACACCTATTACTTCCTGAAGGGTTGTCATAAATACATGTATTTTACTGCACCGGAGAATATCATTTGCGAATACAGATTAAGTTATCACTATGATGCGTAATGAAGAGTTTACTACTATTGGTATTTATTATGCAGAGTACAAATTTAGGTTTTCAGGTAACCGTTGGATATGGCCACTTTGAACGAAATACTTTGAAAAGGTATTGGGTGGGGGGATTCGATAAGGCAGGGCTCTATTTAGTCGACTGAAATGGTCGCCTAGGCTACCAAATATAGCAATTGGCGACCAAATACAAAAACAGGTCGCGAATTGGGCCACCTTAGTTGTACATGTTGGCGACTTGAATAAAGTCGTATTTTTATCCTTTCTGATATTGATTTGTTTTCTTCTGTATCTCTTTAACGCTTAAAGCTTGAGAGTTACAATGTTTATACGTCTTTTAGCTTATGTTTCTGGAGAGAGGTCGGCATAACTTTTCAAATACTCAAGCTATCAGCTTTTTGAAATACTTAAGGAAGTCATGCAACCGATTGCTTGTTGGATAAGTATGTCGAGAGATCAATAAATGCGTTTCAGTTATATCAGGACAACAAGTAATATTCCAATTCAACAACATAAGAGGTAAAATATTAAACAAATAAAGATGCAAGGAACAACGGGGGGAGGGGGTGGCAATAAGTTTTGATTGCCACTGGAAAAGGGGAAGAAATGAGTAGGGACAGGAAATTTAGCCTACTGCCCCAGTGACTCGGCTCTCCTAAGGAAAATATAGTAGGGTCTTTAAACTGCAATTTGAAATGTTTTAGCCTACACCAGAATATAATCTTTCGATTTCGATTTTTTCTTGAAATTTTCACAAGTGTTCTTCATCAACAAAGACAGGAATATGCTATGCATGCGCAGGATCACCTATAATCGTGAATCACTATAACTATTTGAACTTTATATATTAAGTGAATCCTCTTTCAATCCTTTCAATAACTTTACTTATCCTACATACAGGTAAGTCTTGTTAACATTTATTCCTCTACTTATTGAATTCTTTCAAAACTTGCCTACGTTATCGGGGATCTTTGTTTTGATTGAACTGTATACCTATTTTTTTCAGTAAACATCAGATCCTGATTCCTTTTGTTGTTGTTGTTGTTAATGTCAGGATGAAGCTGAATCTTCCATTGTTTCCCGGCAATTTTCCTAACTTTTCTTTAACCAATTCTTGTCTTTGCCTTAGTTCTGTTTCTCGTTACCCTCGAAGAATGTTCCAAGACGGTGTGCGTTGCACCAACTATACGAATAACCTGATGAAAGAAATTGATGAAGTTCACGTCATTTCCATTTTCCTCTTAGTATCTCTAATTGACCGTAGGTGATCGGCTACAAGGCTAAATTCTCCGCCCTTTCCGATTTCACACTACTTTTCCAGTGGCAGTCAGAATTTCCCCTCCCATGGCCCTTTCCATAACCCAAAGTGATTATTTATTAACAAACTTGTTCTCGTTTTGATATAGCTGAAATATTGCTGAGTAGACGTTAAACAATATTCAAACAAACAATCAATCTCTAATTGATTTTACAACTTCTTTGTTTTGCTGTTGTGTATGTGCCAAAGGAGTAAGTGATAGACGATGTTGATCATTGATTTTATAACTCTTTACTCCTTTTCTTTTGATAAAGAGTATGAAGAAACAATAGTAAAGATATTTTCTGCAGCATTTTAAACGTTTTTATACAGTTCTGAGATCGGCATTTTTAAGCTCTGTATGTCCCAGATGTGTCGTTATGCACTGTTTACAGTCAACTGATGTTGTGTTTTTTTTTCAGCATGACTAAATTTTCCCTATGTTTGTAAGTTAAAATTGTCTAAAATATGTTTTCTTCTCCATTTTTATTTTAATTTTTTAAGTGTTTTTTTTTCAAATTAAAATAATTCTAAATCCGACTCATTTCTGTCATCAATTTATCCTGTTTTATTTGAATTTCCAGATATTTTGCCGTAAATAAGAAGTAGTTTTCATACCTTGGTTTTTATACATAAATATGGTATGTAAGTTCACTGTAATGATTATATTTATCAGAATTTTGTTTACAATTGTAGAAAGGTCTTAAGTTGAACGAGCTAACATCACTTTAGCGAAATTGCAGAGATTCATTTTTTTCTCTTATAGTTTTACTGACTTTTTAAGATTTGTCAATGCTTTGTGCTTGATAAATCTATGTATTTACAACATCTCCAAGCTTTATTGGTAAATTGTTCGAAATGTTCAATTGTATTTATAAAATATACAGATGATTAAACAGAAGTGACCAACTTATGAAGCAATAATTAAAGAAAGCACTAATATCGTTTATCATACTGTTATGTCAGTAGAACTGAAAGTCCAACAAATTATAATATACCCGCAGTACAACAAGAAACAGGAATTATGCACAATAAACGATTTGGTAGATGTAACGGTTTGTAATGCCCGCACCTTTGAGAATGTAACAGACAATGCGGTGTTACAAACCTATAACTTCCTGAAGGGTTGTCATATATACATGTATTTTTACTGCACCGGAAAGAATATTACTTGCGAATAAAGATTTAGTTATCACTTTGTGTTTTGTGGGCATGTGGTGTTTTTGGTCTTCCGTCTTCTGGTGTTCTGCGCTTTTGCCTTGTCTCTGGACTTTGATTTGTGTAATCTTGTGCTTTGTTCCTTCGGTATTCTAATGCCGTTGTTTTGATGCGTAATGTAGAGTTTACTACTGATTGGTTTTTATTATGCAGAATACAAATTTTGGTTTTCAGGTAACCGTTGGACATTGCCACTTTCAACGAAACGCTTTTAAGAGATATTGGGTGGAAAGGGGGGTAGGAATTCGATAAGGGGCATGGTTACTGTAGGACCATTTACAGTAGAAAATAAATAAAAAGAAAAGCTTTCACACAATTCTGCACTAGCAGTAGAAAATTTAATGAGAAATTTAGAACCAAAGATTTTGTCCATCTAATTAAGGATGGATAGGAGGTTGATGACTTACCAAATGTTCAGCAGTTTTCTTTGAAAAAATACAAAAAAAAATTATAAATTCTCAGATGAGATATGATCGACTGTGTTTTAATCTTTTCGAAAGAGGCAAGTCATCAATACTTTGTTGAGTAAATAATAAAATTGAACCATTAAGAAGAGTAGGGAAAATGTTTTATAAAACCAATTCTAATCCAAACCCTATGAGAACAAAACAGGGTTATAATGAACAGTGAGCCATCTTTGACATCACAATGCAGATCCCGGGCCGTCATTATATTAACCTGCTGGATATATCTGCACTGTTTGCATTTATTATGCCTGCCTGTTGCATATACTCATAGAAAATATATTTGCATTTAATGCCGCAAAAGCAAAAAAAGAAAAATTTACCCTAATATTATTTTATATTAAATTAAAACTTAATTTGACCCTTGTACTTGATCAACGCAGGCCAACAAGCCAAAGATTTAGCCTTAGTTCAAAATGAAAGTTAACCACATAACAAGGTAGGTATAAACATAACCATGGAAGATAGTCACATAATCAAGGTAAATAATAAACATAACCATGGTAAATATACACAAAACCAAGGTAAATATATACATAACTAAGGTAGGTATAAATATAACCATGGTAGATATACAAATAGTCAAGATAAATATAGACAAAAATAAAGTAGATATCTACATAACCAAGGTAATTATAGACGTAACCAAAGTAGATCTATATAACAATGAAAATTTACATACACATTACCAATAGATAAACATATAATCAAGTTAGCTATACACATAACCAAGGTAGATATACATAAGCTTGTTAATTTTATTTTGAACTTACATAACTTTAGTTGATATTCATCGATATAAAATTTCTGCTTGTTACTCATATATCCGGGCAAGGGAAAAGCTGAGAGGGCGGGAAATACATCTGCATCTGATTTCCAAACAAATCGGGAAGTGGATAATAAGAAGAAGAGGTATATTTTTAGGCCAGTGGCCTTTGATGGAGTTGACCTTTTGTATCAGACGTTCATGCAATATACACATAGGCAATACACAACTTTATGATATTTTTCAGACGTGTTTGGGTTTGTGGAAATTGTGACGGCCCTACAATTATTCCATCATCAGTTGTAAAAAAAGAATGTGCTGCTGTAACAGCAACTTTCCTAAATAACCTGGGTTTCCGTTGTGGGATTATGCTTTGCAGTACAACTATCGATATATCTGCTCGTTTGTAGAATTGTTTGATTTAAGTTTCATGAAATATACATTTTTGTAATCGATTCAGAAAACGAAAAGATCTTAGCTTACAACAGGGCTTATATTTGTTTCGGTATTGTTCTACTTGCTGCTCTTAGAAATGAGGCAGGTTGAAATTCTGGTATTCTTTGTAAAAGTTGATTGTTTCCTATCTACCAAAAACATGGCCGTCAGTGCAGAACAAAAACATGGGATCATATGGGAAAAGCATATATTTGCTATCTCCTCTGAAGCTACTGAAGCAAATTGAACCAAACTTTACAGGAATGATGTATGAAAGGTCATTACATAGATTGCTGAAAAGTTTCCTATCCCATAAAAAACATGACTGCCATCACTGAACATAGTTTAACATTGGAACCTAAGGGTAAATCACATTTTCATTTTCTCCTCTGATATCACTGAAGCAAATTCAACCAGTCTTTACAGTAAGGATGTATGGTAGGTACTTTACAATATTGCTCATTTCATTTCGAACTGACAAAAATTGATCAATATATTTAACAGTTCTTGCCATAATATTGCTGAAATATTGCTGAAGTTGGCGTAAAACATCAATCATTTCGAACTGACAAAAAACATGGCATCCAGTGCACAACATAGTTAAACATTGGAGCCAGGAATGAAATAACCATCCTTATAATCATAATTTCTGAAACTAATCAAACAAATTTAACTTAATGTATAGGTCATTTGCAAAAATTATTCATTTCAATAGGATCAGACAAAAAAAAACGCGGGTGCTAATGAAGAACATAGCTAAACATTTGACCCCATTGGTAAGAAAACATCAATTTTAGTCATGTATGGCATAGAAGCATTTTGACAGGTGAGCGATACAGGCTCGGTCTCTGAGCCTCTAGTTATTTTCCCTAGTTTGTGTCCAGCTAATTACTAGGTCAATCTCCTAATCGCGTCCATCTAATCATTGTGTCAAGCTCTTTCCTATGTCCATACTCACTTAAATTACACTTTTTCAAATTTCAGTGGACGACATACCGCGGTCGTATCATGCTGCGCTCGACGTAGCCCTTTATTTATTTTTTGAAAAGCAAAATCCACTGGTCCAAAGCGATGTAGGCAGGTCCCGGACCTCCGACCAGTGGATTTTTTAACTTCCGAGTCCTCCCTACCTTTGATCTTCGACTTCGTTTCCAATCCATCTTGTTTTCTACATCCTTGGTCAACCCCAAATTAAAAAACAACAACACAGGAAGAAGTACCAAGTGTTTATTTTCAGAAATATATGCCAAAAATGAACAACCAATGAAGTCCGAAACATCCATGACCATGTCCCAGGTTGTTCCAAACCCGAAATATCCCCCTCCCCACCGTTACACGCCAATGGCAAAAATATTTCTTGATTTTTTTAAATCACTTTCATCTTTTAAGTTTTACAACTAACTGTAATTACTTTCTTGCATAAAATATACCTTAGACACGTTTCTGCTCGACATCTTTCCTTTTGCTAGAAATCTGCACAAGCTACAGTAATTGGTTCCATTTATGCTTTTAACAATCAAGATATTATATTTACATATATCCGAGTGTATGTACATAGTAGCAAAATACCGAAGTTACTGTTAATTTATTTTCTGCATATGCGCAATTCGATATTTTATGTCTCGTCAGTGCAGTCCAAACCAAAAACTTTTGGAAGTCCAATAACTAAAAAACGTGTAAAAGCTGATAGAATACAAACAAACAAAAGTATCTAAATAGAAAAAGCCAAAATTCAGCTAAGGACAGAGCTATTCATGTTTATTCAGATTACCTGCAAGCATTACCATATCACATTTTTGAAGCACTGGACATTGTTCATGCAGATAGTGCAAGTTCATCAACACACCTGGTCACAATGGCTCCAATTCTTTCACAAATGGAAAACCTCTGAAGGCAGCACATTTTTTTTATTTTTTAAACACCTATTCTGATCATGCTTAACAGTTATCACTAGGGAGCACTCAAGCTATATTGAGTTTCAACAAAATGGTTTCATCAACAGCTCATAAAATTCACCATTATAGCTCAAGTCTCAGTCTGAAATATAGAGTTACTGCATGAGATAAAGAAGAATATTGGTCAAAGATTTCTACTGAATGTATGTATTTTTTTCATGACATTTGACTGGTATAATTGGGTGTATGATGTCTAGTTTATTTGTAGAATACATTGGATTTGATTATTACTATTTGCATGCAAAAACAGTTGATTTGATAATTAACATTGACGTGCACAATGATGCTGATCTGATTCTTAATATATACATGACCAATAAAGAAGATTAGCAGGCACATATTTATGCATTTTAAGCTGTATTTCAATCACTATATAGGGATAAAATAATTTGGTTTTGAAGAAGTGACAATATAGACAAGATGTATGCTTTGGATACCAGAATGCAGTCAGAAGCATCTATTTCATGCTCTTTGAAATCCTGTTTGTCGCTCAGGACGAATTTGTTGGTCCCTAGAAGAGAGTAGGCATGAAGATTGTTTTACCTAAAAAACAAAACGTTGTTTGTATACCTCTTTGTGCATGCTCAATATAATGTATTTCATATTCTCTTGAAATATGCAGTGATCTTGTTAGTAAAGTCCAAAATAAAAGTAATAAGTTCAAATGATGAATGCAATAATATTGTTAGTAAAGTCTGAAATAAAAGTAGTAAGTTCAACTAAAAAAAAGTAACAAACATTTTTGTTAAGCTCTGCGTGGTCATAGAAAATCCATAATGTGATGTCAGTGCAGCAATACCATGTAGTGTACTATGTTCGTTGTGGTCCATACGAAGGTAATGTGTTCGGCACTCAGGACATCGATCAATTTTCGCTTTCTCACTATGGGAGATGTTAATGTGTCTTTATGATTCGGTTGATGAAACTTCGAAAACTCTCTTTCAGATCTTAGAATCCGGCACCTGATTCGGTTGTCAGGAAGTTCGGCTACAGAGCTGCCGGGCGCGTCCTGAGCTCTTTAGTATGTTTAGTTACTTGTGAACCCCGAATTTATTTCAAAAAGTCTCCAAGTCTGTTTCCCTTTTTCTTCAAATACTATCGTTCTGATTAACACCTTTGATGTCAAATTCTAATTTTATGGCACCACTGAGTGCGTTTGATTCTACATCATTCTCATCAACATGACAGCAAGACAGGGTGCCTTCAACACAACCAGTGTTTTTTGGAGCCAAATAAGACACCATATGTAAATCAGTGTTTTAGAGCCTTTCACAAGCCATCTTGAGCTTTCCTGCCAAACACATAACATTGCTTAGTATTTCCCCATGTTGCATATTCACGATTATTTGATAGCCACTGATTTCCAATTTCGACAATCAAATCATCATGTTTTATGTTTGAGATATGTGATCACTCTTCATTTATCAAGGCTTGAGAAGTTTCATAAGTAAGTTTACCTTAAATCATTTCGATTGTGACTTCAATGCTTTATTTGACAAAATTTCTAATTTCCTTTTGCTATACATATGTTTCAAGGAAAAATCTCTCTTTAGCAGCATTAGAATCAAATAATATGGAAGGCCAGGATCCGAAAATAGTAAAAATGAAGGCCTCCTATTTCGATATTAGTATTTCTATTATCGAAAAAGGAGGCCAAATCCAGTAACAAGGACATCTACCGAGCGCACGAAATGAGGCCTTGGTATTATTAAGGTGTAAGAATTTAATTAAAAACTGTATATTCCTATAGAACACAAAGTAACTTTTCATGTCAGACAAGTCAAACTATTCTTGGGCCGGTAAACACTCTTAGGGACCTCTTGTTCAACAGTAGTGGCATCGGCCCAATGGTTTTCAAATACTCAAGTTGCATAATAGTTAGTAAATTCCGTTATGATTGGTTCGTCATTGATTGAGTACTGTTAACTGGTACATCAGATCATTAACGATTTAATGTTGCCTACTTTTTATGCTAAATACGCTCTGGAAGTTAACGTGCTCTTCTACTCTAATGGACAAACATCGTGAGAAGTTTCATGATGTTAGTTCAAAACTTCAAACTAACCAAGAAGACGAAACACTAGATTTGCAATTGCATTCAATAGCTAGTATTGTCTTACAGCAAATTTGATATTCCATCTTGTTGGTTAGAATATGAAAAAGAAAGGAAATGGGGTAAATGTCAAGGAGACAACATCCCATATCCAGGTTAAAACGACAAAAAACAAGACATCTAGGGGTCACCATATGGTCTTCAACACAGTGAGGAACCTCACACCATATAGTAAGCCCTAAATGGCCCCGAAAAGGTAAAAAAAGTGAATAAAACAATGGAAACAAACCACATCCAATAACCCAAATATCAAGAAACTAAAATTTTATAAGAAGACAAGGACAAGCCAATGACCAACATATTCCTGACTTGGGACAGGCGCAAAAATTGCGGCGGGGTTAAACTCGTTTTCTTGGATCCAAACCCTCCCCCTATGTGTGGTGAATACCTAAAAATAAATACACAAAAAGACTCACAGTAAAAATCAAACTAGAAAAAAGTCCAACTTATCAAGACGAGTACCCGTACAATGAAGTACATAAAAATCGATTTGCATTGAAATTAGACATAGTTGAAATTTTGAAGTATTATGGCATCGATCTTGGAAGTGTCAGCCATTTTGATAAATTCTCTGCATTGCATCTTCTTTTCAGTGTCAACAAATCAACTTTCGGTGAAACTGGATTCAGTTGAAGTTGAAGATTTGAAATGGTTGACGGATAGTGGACATAAAGTGATGGCAAAAGTTAGCAAATAATTGTACTTATTACCTAAAAGCAATCGTGCTGCATAAAATGCACTTTTCAAATCAATCCTATGTATTTTGTTCATTCATAGCAACCCTACACTTCTCCAAATACTCTTTTATCTTCAAGAATATATTCTTTTACTGATACATCCCCAAAGTTTTAAACATTCCATAAATATTGATCGATTGGAGTTACATTCAAGCTTTTGCAATACTTTTGCTGAATATATATTTTTGCAAGACTAAAATACAACAGTGTCCCGTGTGCCTTTCTTGTTTTCTATGTTTTACTTGCACGTTCTTGAAATTGATAATTTGTTATTTTCTAACAACCCTCGAAGGAACCCTGGGGTATAGAAATAGGACGTAGTATCTCCGGCTTGCGGGGTATGACCCTCCTAAACGAGGCTGACCCCGAGGGAACCCCGGGATATAGAAATAGGACCCATTCCGTGGTTGTGCGGGATTAATAAATACACAACTCATCTTTCGGATGGGATTTAAACTCAGGTCCACGTGTTGGAAGAACTGCCACGCTTCCTGCACGTGAAAGAACCCTTGTAGCAAGCTCTTTTTGAGTGGTTCGTAGGAGATCGGCTACAAGGCTAAATTCCCCGCCTCTTTCGATTTCACCTTACTTTTCCTGTGGCAGTCAGAATTTCCCGTCCCATGAACCTTTCTATACCAACAGAGTGTTTATTTATTAACAAACTTGTTCTCGTCTTGATATAGCTGAAATATTGCTCAGTAGACCTTGAACAATAATCAATCAATCAATCGTCTTGATATAGCTGAAATATTGCTCAGTAGACGCTAAACAATACTGTAATTGTACTTATTTTCGCGATGTACTTATTTTCACGAATTTCGCGTTCGGCAACTTTCAGCGAAAATAAGTACACGCGAATGTAATAATTTAACATTAAAGTTATAAAGAAAGCACACACTTCCGTGAAATTAAATACACGCAAACTTGGCTAGAAAGGAATATTCGCGAAAATAAGTACCCGCGAATATAAGTACAATTACAGT
>MJUU01022759.1:9820-24393 GCA_002080025.1 Modiolus philippinarum
GTTTATGTGATACAAGAAGAGAGGACTGAGGTGGGGGAGTAAGCGCTGAACAAAACATGTTGATTCAAGTTTTGGACTTTTTATTGTACTTGGCAGTAGTTCAGCGTTTTAACTTTTTCACGTAAGTGTAAAAAAAACAGTGGCGGTCTTATCTTGAAAAGGACTTGTCGTCAGGTCTCTATGATGGCGGCATACATAGCAGGAAACACTGTCCATGTCAACCTAGATGTTCTCACTCCACATTGAGTAAATGTGATCATATGTCCATGGGTTCTTATATAGTAAATTATAATACCAGTCTGGAATGTCGATATTTGCTATATATATATATATCTGTCGGCTTTAATCACATTTAATTTATTTTAGTCTTTCGATTTCGTGCCACTCTCAGCTCCACTTTTTCTAAAGTTCTGTGCTTTAGTTTTGACTGGTTTATTTCTATTTTATACATATTTTTGGTCGATTCTGTCATGTCTGTGGACATTGGATTTTTATATACGTGTCTTGTCCCTTAAATGTTTAAAGATGAGAATCAAGGAAATGCGACGTCTGTTGTCAGAACTTTTTGTTAAAATACTTTGATGATATCCCCTACCCGGAGTATTCAAGGATATTTTTTTATTTATTTATTTATGTAAACATTCTTATAATATGCATGTTCTAGTTTGGGTGTAATAAAGATCTTGTCTTTTTATATGCTACTCTTTTATTTTCCATTTTTTTTTAGGATTCATCACGCGAGTTCAGCAAAATTCTAAAAGGTATGTTTTAATTTATTACTGATTGTATACCAATACCAACATATCTCTTGTAATTATACTAGACAAAGATATAAGTATAGAGCACAATGTTTCATCTCAGTATCAACTTTGGCCTCAAGAGATGAATGTAGATTCCACTAAACTTACTTAGCCGATGGTTTGCTACGCGTGATTATTGCATATTGCCTACTATACTGGTATTTGGCCAGAAAGTAATTTCCTATATTTACTAGATATTCTAAGCAAAGAACTTTATATTATATAAATAAAAGTAACAAAAAAACAAACAAAAAACAAAAAAATACTAAAAGTTATGAAAGCTTAGGATGCCAGCTTTAACATTGTCTTTAATTTTTATCAAAACAAAATTGTTATTTTTATGTAAGAGTGTACATAGATTAGCAGTAACTTGAATTATTTCTGTGTCGATATTTTGTCCATTTTGAGTGCAGCTTTTCAATAATATACCCAATATACCACATAAATAGCATTTATCTAAATACAATCAATATCCAAGTTACATGAATGACGGTAAATTCCGTTATGCTGTACACGTGTTTCAAGGAGTAACCTTACAATCAAACAATATGGAAAGCCATAATCCAAAGTAGTCAAAAAGAAGTACTCATTGCAAAAAAACGTAGAATTAGACGGCAAAATTCAGTACCAAGGAGATATACCGAGTGAAGCCTCAGTATTTTGAAAGGTTTAGAATTTTGATAAAAACTGTAAATTTCTATAATACGCAAGGTAATGTTTTCATGTCAGACAAGTCTGACAATTGGGCTGGTGAATACATTTTGACAAAGTATACAACATTTCACGCTAATTTGCAACCCTATTTTTAACACACGCAAACAAACCGACACATCAAAATTCTGATTTAGTTATTAAGGAAAAAAGTAACAAAAATACAATATCACAGACAATAATCCAAAAAGAAACTGCACAAAAAAACAAGAGGCTCTCAAGAGCCTGTATCGCTCACCTGGACCATGGCCAATACATAACTTCAAATCAACTTATATGTTAAAGGGTCTCATTTTCAAACTATGTAACTAAACATTTATATTATATGATCCAACTTTAATTAAACTATTTTCCCTATTGCATGCCATCTTGGATAAGGGATGGATCTGCAGGACACAATTTTAAAGAAAATTAAATATTGTGCCAAAGTTTATTTCCAACTGGCCAAATGGTTTTAAAGAAGAAGATCTTTGAATGTACTCCTATATTAAACTTTGTTTCCCATTGGTAGCCAATTTGCATAAGGTGCAGACTTGAAGGACATCTGTTTTGAAGGGGACCATCTAAGATACATTAATGTGACTAGCCAAGTTGTTTCAGATAACAAAATTCTTTGTATGCTCTTTCCATACAGTCGAGTAATAAATTAAGTTCCCTGCAGATGGCCATGTTGGATGACATTTAGGCATAAAAGTCACAATACATATATATATTATAGTCAGCACCTCAAAAGCATCATAAATGCCAAGTTCCGTTCAAATCCATTCATGTTAATTTCATTTCAGGTTAACTTCATCAACTGCTCACTAAAGGCTTTATTTACAAATAGTTGTAACAGTAAGCAGTCTATGAAGCTGATAATCTACTAACAGAATTCATAGTGATTCACCACTAAACTCTCAGTAATATACACAATATGTTTATATAGGCAAATCATTATAACATCAAATAAGGTAAAGATTAAGACAGTATTTTTGCAAAAAATTGCAGAAATTTGCACAAAAACACTGTTTTTGCTCTAAATTATGGAAGAAATAATTTTTTTAATGAAGTGATAGTAGGGAATTTCTCTAAAGCTTAAAAGAGAAAAGTTAACTAAAGAAGATTTGAACACAAAATTTAAAGGGAAATAACCCATAACCATATGGCATTGGGGAAAAAAAGTGAAAAACGGCCAATAAATCATACACAGGCCTTTGGATTTTCTTCAAAATTTCAGAGTATGTAGATCTTGATATGCTGAACATTTTTATAATTTACACTTCACCTCTATCTGTTACAGTTTTTGAAATAAAAAATAAAAAATGCACAAATTTTGAAAAATTTACGGAAAAAGGGCTATAACTCTCAGACGGGTTTTTCCAATTTTCTTCAAAATTGCAGAGCAGATAGATCTCGGCATTCTTAACAATTTTACCCCATGTCAGATTTTTGATATCTGCATCGGTTTTTGAGTTATTGGCTAAAAACTGCAATTTACCCCTAGGTTCTATTTTTAGCACCAGCGGCCATGTTTTTCATCAGATCAGAATAAAATGAAGATCGTTTGTACAGGACATGTCATAGATGATTACTATAAAGTTACAAACCAATCCCTCCAGTAGTTTCAGAGGAGAAGATTTTTGAAAGTGAGCTAATGACGAACGGACAGACGGACGACGGACGCAAAGTGATGGCAAAAGCTCACCCTGGCATAGCCAGGTGAGCTAAAAACACAAATGACTAGACCAGAATCAAACAGTAAAAAAACAAATAACAAAAACAAAAACAAAACACAAAAACACAAAAAGGGAAAAAGAAGCAGAAACGCAAAAACAAATCGGGATATCCAGCCGGTGTTTGTTCCAGAATTTCTGATATTATATCATATAGTATCATATTCATACTTTCAAGTTTTGGCATTTTTTGTAATTTCCAAATGTTATTCTGACCACCTGTTTATAGTGCCCGTATTCTTGACCAAAAGATTAATGGATTTAGTGGTGTTCGACAATTATCGATGAATTCCGCTCAAACCGGTGCTAGGGGTCTTGAGGTTACTATGATTTATGAGCAAAGCTAATTGCACTGACTTCAAGATGAAGAACAACAGCAACAATAAAAGCGTTGTTCCATTGATATTTTCTGCTATTTATTTGTACAGACTTTATCTCATGTGCATTTACTTCATATCATTTTCATTACGCTTTATGCCAAAGCCTGTGTGTGGTAGGTATAACCGACTTATGGGTACCCAAACCTCCAGTTATATCTTTTTAGTGCACTACTAGTAATAATTCTGATAAATATACTGAAAATATATTTTAGATTTTGAAGAAGTATTCAACTTATTTGACCAAGATGGTGACGGTACTGTTACTACAAAAGAACTAGACACAGTATTACGTTCACTGGGACAGAATCCAACTGAAAATGAAGTGAAGGAAATGATAAAACAGGTGGATTACGATGGTAGGAGTAGGACATATTTCATGATATAAATCAGGCGCGGATCCAGGCAATTTGAAAAGGGGGGGGGGTCCAAATAAAATATAAAGAGAATATCGAAAATTTTTGGGGGGTTTTCTTAATAAAACACTAGGATAAACATTAAAAAATACATGATTGCCCAGAAATGGGGGGGGGGGGTTCCAACCCCCGGAACCCTCCCCCCTTTTGGATCCGCCAATGTAAATATTACTTCAGAAAAAGTCCCTGAGGTCAACTATGATTAAAACAGAATAAAATACAATAAATTACAATTTATGGCATTGACGAATGATTTTAAAACAAGCCTGTCGATGGTTGCTTTAAATACTGATAAATCTCTTTCGTAGCTTTGCCACAATTAGGGTGGCTCACTCATAACATTTTGAAATTTGTGTCATATTTAGGAACTACTCTGGTTTTCTCCAGTTTAATGGCTTAGAGACCCCCACATTTTGTTTCATAAGTGTCTTCTTTCGGTCAAATTACGACCCCTGATAACGTCGACTAAAATTCATATATATATACTTCCTAACTTTTAGACAAATAGTCATAGTGTCAAATTAATGGAAAATCAAGAGAAACCAATTTCCCGCCAAATTTTTAATGTCTTGTATCTCCGTTAAAGCACAGGTACCTATATATTTCTTTCTACCATTTCATTTGGTCATCAATTATTTTAACAATTGACATATATTTCAAGAAATCCTTGATATAAACAACATCAGAGTGAGCCTACTTAAGGAAACACGATACCGAAACGGACCGAAATTTTTTTCACAAAAGTATTTACATTTATAAAGATCTATCATATACACCAGTAAATGAAATAAAATATTGGGGTCACCGTGCATTTTTCCGAGTTATTTTCAATCGAAAATACCATTTTTGGCGCCAAATTTACAAAGCCCTAAATTTGAGACTGAAATTTCTACTTTTTGTGACGTTTTTATTTGTAAAAACATACGAATGTGAACTAAAAACTAACAAAACGTAGATCTCAACTACAGGAATCCATATGTATATAGAAAAACATATGTCACCATCTTAATTTTTGGAGTTACAGCTCGTCAAATATGGCTAATACGCCCAAACACGTGTCAAATGAAGTTGACGTTGGTGACGCTATCCGTATTTATCACATACTTTTATTACTATCAACAAAACATTTGTTGGTATATTCAAAGTACTTGACATGCAATCTACGTTACTTGTCAAAAACTAAAAAATAAAGGTAGTAGAGTCGGTTTATATCTCAGGTATCAGTACACGAATGCATCATAAGAGTTAATGAAAATGTGAAGTTTTCTGCCCTCATATTAAAAAACAAAAACATTTTCAATGTAATTGCATGGTTAACAACTACACGTGTATATTATCCAAACCATACGTATATTTACACGCGTATACGGGCCTTATGCTTATACTCATATTATCGGACCGTAATATTGGATCGAACCTGACCATTTCGGTATAAAGTTCGTATGGGTACCTCATGAAATTCCTTTGAGTTCCAATACATTGGAAGGATCAAAATATTTTTGTCTTACTGGAAAGACAGGATAGAAGCGGCTACGCATGTTTTGGCGTAACAACAAATGAGAAATTTATAATAAAATAAGAGTACATCTCTTCTCTCTGAAAATCTCTGCTTTTTGTTTACCCTGGCGGGAAATCAAATAATAATCTACTTTATACAATATAATCAATTATAATTTGCTGAAAGTAGTAAATTTTGAAAAAAAATACGGTAATCAAATACTAGTAATTAATAAGGGTGTCTGATAATCAGATCGTAATTGAAAAATACACATGGTAATCAAATAATTACCAATTAAATTCCTCATAATCAGGTAATCAAGAAACTAATGAGAAGGTTCATCCTTCTGATACAGCTATTGTTTTCACGGTAATCAATACTTTTGTCTTTTGAAACTAAAACTAGGTCGATTTAGCTAAGACATGCAGTTTCCTTATCATATATGTAAAAAAACTGCTGTTACTAAAAATAGAACATAGGGGTAAATTGCCGTTTTTTGCAAATAACTCAAAAAGTGTTACAGATATCAAAAATCTGACCTGAGTAAAAGTGATCAGCATAGCAAGATCTACCTGCCTGCAATTGCCCCGTTGGAGAGAGCTTTAACTTTCGATGAAATTTAAGTATAAACACATATATTCCTATCCTCTTAACGGCAAAAGCTGAACGTAAATAATATCATATTTTTCAAGAATTGTGTAACCATCCATAGTGAATTTTACGGAAAAGATATTTGAGTTCATTTTTGCATTTTCTTCGAGAAAGATGTATCCATGTACATGTATATAGTTAAATTAGAGAAGTCGTTTTCGTAAGGGTTTTAAATTAAATGTCATATGTAAACAAATGTTTCATTTTTCACAACAAAATGTGTCAAGAAAATGTTGTATAGGCTGGATTTAACTGCACCAAGTAATTGTGCCTGTACTACAGTTGCGCAACTTGTAGTTGGTACATTATTTTAAAATCTGCTTGGCTAAATGCCGTATATACATTTGTATTTAAACTAAGGTCATGTTCACACTTACATAACAATATTTGAATCGATCGCAATCGATTTCATCCAGTTTAAGCTGTTCACACCATGAAAAGATCGATTGTAATCGATTTTCTTGGTCCGATAAAAACGGCTATAGTGTGAACAGTTGGGATCGATTGTGATCGATTCAAGAGCTTTAAAATAACTATGCGATCGATCGCAATCGGTTCTAGTGAGAACGATATAACCTGATTGCGATTGATCGCAATCGATTCAAATGTTTCAAATATGAACAAAAACGAGTTTTAAAAGAATCGATCTTAACGTGGATCGATCTCATCTAGTTTTAGTGTGAAGACGGACTCTGTTCACATTTACAATATTTGAATCGATTGCGATCGATTCCAATCGTTTTTTTTCTGTTCTTATTATATAGAAATCGATTGCAATCGATCTTATTCGGTCCGATAGAAAGAGGTGGTCTCAAAAAGATCGATTCAAACAGAGACTATCAAGGCTTTGATGTGAACAGTTGGGATCGATTGCGATCGATCCAAGTGCTGAGAAATCAGCAAGGGATCGATCGCAATCGATTCTAATGAGAACGTCAAAACGAGATCGATCAAAATCGAGTCAGATGTTTTAGATGTGAACATAAACGGGTTTTAAAAGAATCTATCTTAATTTTGATCGATCATATCTAGTATTAATGTGAAATGGTCTAAACAGAAAATACACTGAGTGGGTGAACATTTTTCCCCTCTTGTTGAAGACCCTCATTCGACATCAAGATGTAGACAGGAATAAAAGCCCTGTCCTTGATAAACTTGAGTTTTCTATGTATCGTGTGCGTTTTTGTCACATGTACATTCACTCCATATCCTTTCATATTTTTTATATATTTTTACATATGATAGAAAGTTGAGTTTCTGGGTTTTTTTTACAGTGAATGATGTAAAATTGACTAAAGTCTAATATAAGCTGAAAAAACATAGACAATGACAATAAAGGAACAAGAAAAATATTATACTTTAAATATGTGTCATTTTGTCATCCCGCCCACCCCTCCCACCCCCCCAATTGCTCTGTATAACCTTTTCCAGCTTGTTACCAGAACCCTGCAGGTTTTCTTAAATTATTCTGTGGATTGCATTGTAAACTATTATTGCTGAACAAATATTTTTTACACTGAAAAAGAAGAAAAGAAAAAAAGACGCAATCTTAATCTTTCTCAAATTTATATTTAAAATGTTTTACTCTACTTAATCTTAGCAAACAGGCATCCTCATATTATAACCCTAGGTAAACTTACTTGTAAATCATAGCCTAGTATAAGAGTATAGTTTACATTTGAATCACGAAATCAGCAAAACGTTCAATAGGCCGTACCGTTAAGAACGATAACTCGTAACGTTACGTTTTTCGGTATCGTGTTACCTTAAGGATAGTTTACATAAGATTAAAAAAAATTATTTGGTTATTACTGTCATAAAAAATTATTTCTACACTCAAAAACAAAGAATAACTTGAAAATATTGGTGTAGGATGTAGCAAGTTTCTATCGACAACGCTGAAAAAATTTTCCTATTATAGAATTTTGTGAAATTTTCTATGTAGAAACATAATTGTATTATTGTTAAAAATATAAAATAAAATTTGGGGGTCGCCATGCATTTAAGCGCAAAAACTGAAATTGAAAATTTAAGAATTTTACATAGAAATGATAGGAAAAATGATTATATGAGAGGATAGCTTTAAAAATCTATTATAGAATTTGTTCATATACATTGCATGTGTTTTGAGATCATTATATAGTTAACATATCAAAAATAAAAATTAGGGGTCACCATTGAAATAAGAGAGATAGATTACAAAATGTTAATTTTTCTAGTGATATCTATACGAAATTATTTTATCAAATTATCTCTTTTGCCTAAATTCTGTGTTCTGGAAATCCAGCAACAGAATTAAAGCACATGTGCTTTAATTCACCTTTTTATGACGAAAATGTTGTAAAAGTTATAAAGAATAAAAATTTTAAATACTTTGGAACTTCCTTTACATTTCAGCTAACAATTTTGCTAAATTTCTTCATGAATGAAACCTAAATGAACAAGTATTAAACAAAAATGGTGGAATAATACCACCGTGAGACACCTGAAATCTGTTATTTGAACAAAACGTCGGCAAACTGGTGAACAAAAATTTGAAGATAAAAAATAATAAAAAGCATGGCAAATTCATATCCAACATGAACTGAGACAAAACGAAAAAGACAAAACAAGGAAAAAAAATGAACAAAATCGCCATAAAACTAAAGCACTAAAGTACGCACAACTAAATTTGCCGCAGCTTAAATCGCTGTAGCTATTTTGTTGTAAATAACACCTTAATAAAACATTTATGTATCATTTTCTAATTTTTTGCCGCTACTCTTGGTATATTTACCGAAAAATATCAAAGTTCAAATAAAAATATCTTCCATAGACCTTAATGTTAATCTCACTCATCATATGGAGAAATTATGATCATTTTAAATGCATATTCACTGTATTTAAATTAGAAAAAGAATCACGTGACTTATTAGCGTTCTCACAAGCGCCGACTTCGTCCAACAGCTTTTATTGCAAAAAAACACGGATATTTGGTCTTACCCGTTACTGTATTAATGTCAAAACAAAACGTAAATCGAGAATTTTTAGAGAAAACGCTGATTTTATAAATTGATACATCTTCAAATCGGGGAATATTTAGCTTCCGTGGGAAATTCGAGTTTACAAAGTAAATAATTAAGGTTTGTAGCACCATTTTCTTTGGCACTCAAGTCAAGGTTTTGTTGTTTCACCATGTATCTTGTGCACTTAAACTTTGGCAATGAAGCTAGGGAAGTTGACGTTTCAGTCATTTTGTCAAAATATATATGATGGTATGATAAGGACTCGCGCCTAGGATTTTCATTTGGAAATTATCTTCTACGTCAATATGACATGACATTAAATGTCCTATCAGAGTTTAACCTTGTATGTGATCTGCAACTCTGTTTTTAGCAAGAACAGCTATTTTTCAAAATTTTGCCTATCAAATACAATGGAATTCCGGCACCCATATTTGACTCTGCAATAAAATATGCAAATGAGCAAAAATGCACTAGATTTCTCCATATGTTAAATTATAAAGTAAATCGATGTGGAAGTGATTGATGAATGATTTACGCAAACCAACAAACCAATGAAAAGACACCAAATGCATTGCCGATGAATTACTTATTTGCATACAGGGTGCTTGTTTGTTGTTTATTCGGATGGCAAATGAACAAACAGAATTTTGATTTGTTTACCAATTTACATAAACATGTTTAGGTAATTCTGAGAATAATTTTTGCAGAACCAATATCCAGTTACCATTTACTTTTATTAAAATAAATTTGGTTACAGGTAAAAAGTTTTTGTTGACACTTTGTCAAGTAATTACATAATTAATTTTTTGATTCTCAATCGAAATTAACTCCCGACCCACGTGTTTTGGTTAATCGATAGACCCCAGGGCATTATACAATAAATACAGGTGTTCAGTTAACCAGGTATACTTCCTCTAATTTCGACTTAAATTTTCTGTTAAAATAACATAGAAGGCTAATGGAAAACTTTTTAGCCCTTTGTTGTAAAATAATGGTAATGAAACGGCAAAAAAATAGCTTTCCATTGGTGTATGCCATGTCATCCTTTAACATTTACTTTAAAAGATTTTTTGAGAAGAGTCGCGGCAACTTTCGTTGTGGCTACTTTTAGTAGTGTGAATCCCTACAAAAACTTGAGGTATCATCAGGTACTTCGGCAGGGTAAGCATGATATGCTCTACGCGTGGCACAATTCAGGCAATCTCAAGAGATGACCACCTGCATACAAGAAAAATAATCTCTGTTGTACAAAAAAATAAGCGAATAATTAAATATTTATCATCAAATATCTATCCTCTTACCATTGAAAAGTTCTGAGTTTTTAAATGAAGTTTAGAATAACTATATACCGAAGTTACTGTGAATTTAAAATAACCAATATGATCTAAATGTAAAGCCAAACTCAGCAAAGGACAGATGCTCCTTAGTTTTCAACAAAATTTACAAAAATTGGTTCCAAATAGAATCGTCTTTCGGGTCAACACCGAAGTACTGACTACTGGGCTGGTGAATACCCTCGGGGACTAACACTCCACCAGCAGTGGCATCGACCCAGAGGTAACAAATAACTAAATACCGAAGTTACTGTGAATTTAATTTCTGCATATGCGCATTTGACAACTTATGTCTCTTCATTGCAGATAAAATCTAAACGTTTGGAAGACCATAGCCAAACTCAGCTGAGGACAGAGCTTTGCATAAGGGAGATACTTCTTAGTTTTCAACAAAATTTACAAAAATTTAGATATTGTAAGGTTCCAAATGGAATCAGCTCTCGGGTCAGCACCGAAGTACTGACTACTTGAATATCTTCGGGGACTAAATAGAAAGTATGTTGAACTGTGACATTGATTCTTTATAATGGCAATGAAAATGTTAGGTTTAGCAATGCAATCAAATTGAATTTGCAATGTTTCATTCATTTGTAAAATGAAAACTTGATGAAAGAATTAAAATGTTTCGTCCTTATAAGAGTCTATAATTGTCCAACATCATTTTGTGTCTGTTCGACATTATTTCTCTTTGTCCAGTATGAGTGTCTTCTTTTATTATTTTTAATTGACTTGTTTATAGTTATTATTAAAAACAAAAAAACAACAACAACAAAAAATTACGACAAAATTTAGTTTAAAACTCATTCCATTCCAGTGAATGCAAATCTTGTGCCGCCATTTTTGAGAGCTTCCAAGTGGTGTGAAAACCCAAAATGTTCGGAATCGCATGGGACTTAACAAAATCATAATTGTAACGTAATATCTTAGCATGATTTTACACTATGGCAATTTTAAAAACATGGGCTTTTCAAAATCTCATGGGAAAATGCAATTTCCCATGGGATTTCACCATTTTCCATGGGATTTTTATGTATTCCCATGGGACTTTTGTTATTCACATGGGATTATTATTTCCCATGGGATTTTTGTAATTTCCCATGGGAATATTTCAAAATCCCATGGGAAATACTTAAATGCCGTGAGAAAATGCATTTTCCCATGGGATTTTGGAATTCCCATGTTTTTTGAATTGTAATTATGTAAACGTGTGCAAACATATCGACTTACGAATATGATTTTCGTAAGTCCCATGAAATTCTGCATATTTTGGTAATTTACACTATATGGTAGCTCTCAAAAATGGCGGCACCAGATTTGCAATCACTGAAATTGCAAATTTAAATTGGAATGAGTTGTAAGTCTTTAACTTTTCACATTGGTTTACGAGTAAAATTTGTCGTAAGATTTTTTTTTTAAATGGGCTGCTGTGCTATTCATCTGTAATCGTGTCCCTATTCTTCTCTTCTCTGTTGTACTTATATGATGTTTTCTTTGCGTTTCCGTTGTATTCATTGTCTATGGACTATTTGTTTTCACCTACTTGAAGTATTAGATTATTATGTTTCTTATTTCAACCTATCAGTTGCACTTTTTTTATATTAGAAGGGACAACAAATAATAAAACTTTTCCTCAAGCTGATCAATAAACAGCAGTAGTAGAATACCAAATGAACAAGGTAAAAGAAGATTAAATGAATCAGTCTAGCTACAAGGCAAAAACCAGAAAAAGGAAGACCAAAGACGCGACTTATCCAGAAAATGTACGAACATCACAACTAAATTTTCAGTAACTTCGGTATCTGGTTATTGATTGAATTACTCAAAACGTGACTTGCAACCAACAAACGTAACAATAAAACGATAATGACACATCTATATTAACATAACTAGTATTTGGTGCTCATTTTGACTTTACAATTTTCTTTACAGGTAACGGAACTATAGAATTTTCTGAATTTTTAGACCTAGCAGTTAAGCTTATGAGAAAAGTAGATTTAGCTTCAGAAGTTCGGGACGCCTTCAGATTATTTGATAAGAATGGAGACGGTCATATAACCTCACAAGAATTAAAAGTTATACTAACAAATAATGGAGAAAAAATCTCAGATATTGAAGTAGATGCCATGATAAGAGATGCTGATACAGACGGAGACGGTAAAATTAACTATGAAGGTAAAAGATACGGTCATTTAATCTGTAAAACTACTAAGAAATCACCATTAGTACAGTATTCAGCAAATAATGCATTTTTCTTAGGATAGGGTTCACACTGCTAGAGCTTTATTATACCTCCCCTTTAGCGGGCGGTATATATTGATCATGGTGTCCGTCCGTTCGTTCGTTCGCCTGTTCTTTATTCCGTCCACCATAGGGGTACACACTTTGTGGCGACAACTCCTCTTACACCACTTGTCGAAATTTAATGAAACTTTCACAGAATGTTCAGTGCATATTTCCATTGTGCACCAGCTATTTTAATTTAGTTGTTTTTTTACTTCTGAGGTCAAATGGGGAAGCAGGGTGTTTTTCTATTTTTTTTTAGTAATCCATGTTTTTAGTTAAAAAAATTACTTCTGTATCAGTGGAATAAGCAACTAACGGATATGGAGTAAATGTAAATGAGACAAAGTCTCTAGAAATACATGGTAAATCAAAGCAATAGAACAAGACTTTTACTGTTGTTCTGCATCTCAAATTCAGCACTAGGCCTTCAACAATGAGAGTAGTAGAACGCGTTACCTCAGACCACTTTTGACGAGGTGTCCCATAGTGCATTCTTTGTAAAATATTTTCATTTTCCCTCAATTTTCCTTAAAATATGCAAATTAGTTTGGGTATTTGACCTTTGACCCCTATAGAGGGCGCTGCAATCGTTATTGACGAGGTGCTAAGTATCATTGGCCTTACCTTGTCTTAGGTGTTGTCATTGGTTTTACCTACTGTCTTTATCCCAGCTTTGGCCCTGCTTTTACCCTAACCCTAATCCAATTTCACTACACTTTAACCATTGTCTCTACAATCCAGTGACTGAACCCTTTTTTATAGTGTTGTACTTTAGTGTATTATTAACCTTTGGCCTTTGTCACTAGTCTCATCCTTCCTCTATCCAGGATACTTTTCTAGATTTCGCCTTCTACTTTAGTCTCGCCTTTTACTTTGGTCTCACCTGTCCAAGGTGTTGTCACTAGTCTTGCCCTTCCTCTATCTAGGATACTTTCCTAGATCTCGCCTTCTACTTTAATCTCGCCTTCTACTTTGGTCTCACCCTACTTCTGTCCATGATGTTTTCCCTGGTCTCGTCTTTATTCTAACCCTAACCTTTAACCTTACACATATCCTTGCGCTAACCCTAACTTTTCTGTTGTAAGATCAGTAATGTTGTTTTTGTTCACGACTAACCCTAGCCATTCTTTTTGCAGTTTTTTCTATACCTCCATAGTTACTTTTTATATTTAGTTCTATTCTTATATTTCATTGGCNTTACCACCCTTTTATCTCTAACCTAAGTTCTTATGACAACTCTATATTCATTCATTATTTATTTTCAAATATCATTCTAATATTCTGTCCCCCAGATTACCCAACTTCTAACCTTAACCTAAGTTTCTATGGCAGCTTTTATTTGTATTAATTATTATTATTTTTATTTTATTATTATTATTATTACTTTTATTATTATTTTATTTTTTATTTCATTTTTAATATATTGTTTATTATTTATTATATTTTTTACCTTTTTAATTTTATTATTATTATTTATTTAATTATTTAATTCATTTATTATTTTTCATTATTATTTAATCTATTGATTCTTTATTTTATTTCATTTATAATAATTTTTTACTATTATTTGTCTATTTATTATATTATTTATCATAATATTGTCATTCATTTATTTTATTTACTTATTTATTATTTTATATTATTTAATATACTTATATTCTTAATTAACTATTTATTTATTCTATTTATTTATTTTATCTACAATTTATTTTTTATTTATTATATTATTTTATTATTTGTATTATAATTTTATTAATTAATTATTTATTTATTTTATTTTATT
>MJUU01022759.1:36064-52538 GCA_002080025.1 Modiolus philippinarum
GGGGACAGAATATTAGAATGATATTTGAAAATAAATAATGAATGAATTTAGAGTTGTCATAAGAACTTAGATTAGAGATAAAAGTGAGGTAACGCCAATGAAATATAAGAATAGAACTAAATATAAAAAGTAACTATGGAGGTATAGAAAAAACTGCAAAAAGAATGGCTAGGGTTAGTCGTGAACAAAAACAACATTACTGATCTTACAACAGAAAAGTTAGGGTTAGTGTAAGGATATGTGTAAGGTTAAAGGTTAGGGTTAGAATAAAGACGAGACCAGGGAAAACATCATGGACAGAAGTAGAGCGAGACCAAAGTAGAAGGCGAGACTAAAGTAGAAGGCGAGATCTAGGAAAGTATCCTAGATAGAGGAAGGGCAAGACTAGTGACAACACCTTGGACAGGTGAGACCAAAGTAGAAGGCGAGACTAAAGTAGAAGGCGAAATCTAGGAAAGTATTCTGGATAGAGGAAGGACGAGACTAGTGACAAAGGCCAAAGGTTAATAATACACTAAAGTACAGCACTATAAAAAAGGGTTCAGTCACTGGATTGTTGAGACAATGGTTAAAGTGTAGTGAAATTGGATTAGGGTTAGGGTAAAAGCAAGGCCAAAGCTGGGATAAAGACAGTAGGTAAAACCAATGACAACACCTAAGACAAGGTAAGGCCAATGATACTTAGCACCTCGTCAATAACGATTGCAGCGCCCTCTATAGGGGTCAAAGGTCAAATACCCAAACTAATTTGCATATTTTAAGGAAAATTGAGGGAAAATGAAAATATTTTACAAAGAATGCACTATGGGGCACCTCGTCAAAAGTGGTCTGAGGTAACGCGTTCTACTACGAATGAGCTTTGCTCATACCTCATAGTAAGTTCAAGACGGTCCCTAGCACCGGTTTGAGTGGAATTCATTGTCAATGTATCCAGCAACAATACATCCATGCTCTATATAAACCATGAAGTATGTTTACTATAAATTACTGATTTGTCCGTATGAATTACCGATGCTACTATTGTAGTACAGGTCGACCAAGTATGAAAAAACTTCTTCCGCTACATTTATGTTCTTAAGCCAGACTTATCTTCTTGGCATAGTTTTTTTAAATGAAGTATGTTAAATTTTCTTTCCAAGCTGTGAGGTGCATCAAATGTTGAATCCATTTATATACTTTTGGTAATTGGAAATACAAATGACTTGTTGTTTTGTCGCTTTGTATTTTGTTTTATTTTGGTTTTTGGTTCTTTATGTCGTTTTTGTTTTGCTTTAGGTTTGTTTGTTTGTTTATTCGTATTTATTTTGGGGGTTTGATTAATTTAATTGTTTGATTTTATTTTTCTGCTTTTTTACCCCCCCACTTTAGTTTAGCTAACTGTATATAGTGATCGTGGTGTCCGTACTTCCGTTCGTCTGTCCGTCGTGGGGGTACACACTTTGTGGCGTTAACTCCTCCTAGACCACTTGGTGAAATTCAATGAAGCAATTTTGAAATTTGATTTGATTTTTTTTTTAATTTTCTATTCTGGAATCAAGAGGGAGGGGCGGGGTATTTATTAGTAAGCTCTGTTCACAGTTTTACCAGTTTTTTGTTGTTGTTTCTTTTATTTTGATTAGATTTAGCCCTTGGAATTCCCAAGGTCATGATTTAGATGTATTCTTTAAATATAACATATCCTTCAAAAATTTGCAAATATTTTTTCAGATATATTGAGAAAACGACTATTGAGTACAACGGGTAGTTTTTTTTATTAAATAATGTAGCTAATTCATAAATAAATAATGTAAGAGACCGACCATTTAACTTGAAAGGGGGGGGGGCTATGGTTTTTTTTCTAAAAAAATATTTTGGATCTGATTTTATGTGAAAAAAATATTTTGGCTGCCAAAATGATGAAAAAAAATTTTCTGAATGAGGCTTTCTGCCCCAAAAAATAATGTTAATTTTGAAAAAAAAATATTTTGTTGATACGCGTGCAAAAAATAAATAATTTGTTGCGCGCAGAGCGCGAAAAAAATTTTCTGTCCAGAAAAAAAAAACCATACCCCCCCCCCTTTTCAGGTTAAATGGTCGGTCCCTAAGCATTTGGAGTAAATGTATGGTAGAAAAAGTCTTTACAAATCATGGTAAAACAAAGCAAAGGAACAACGCTTTTATTGTTGTTCCTCATCTTGAATCACCATGAGGACTTCAATTTTTCCGTACCTCAAATAGTCAGTTCAAGACGGCCCCTAGACCCAATTTGAGCGGAATTTATTGCTAAATGTCGAACAATGCTACAACCATGCTTTATGTATCCAATAGATGCAGGATCGTTAACGAATATAAAACTAGCTGGCAAATTGTTCTTACAATCGCTGCCATCCATTGTCCGGCAAAACACTAAACAAATACTATAAACAATTACAGGGCACTCATCGGGTCAGTAGCAAGAATAGTGAGATCGTTGGTTGTAGCAAATAATTGTAATTTTTAGCCATTATAGATGTTGCCTGTTATTCCTTTTTACTTCATTGTGGTCCACTGGAAACAGATTGCCAGAATATAGCATGTGGAAATAACAAAAAAATTGACGCCAAAAAATACAAAAATGTTCAGATAATGTTCATCGTTTCTGTCTGCGTTCAATGTATACTTGCTACACAGTATCCAATTGAAGAACAATTGGATACTGATACAAAAGGTAGATCGAGGCTAATAACAACATCAGACAGATTTTTTTTAATTTGAAGATAATTTGCAGGTATTTGTCCATTTGTTCAGAAAATAAAATAAAAATGATATGTCATCGATCATCTTTTCCTGTTATCAGTGTCATAATCAGGCTTTGAAAATCAGGCTAGATTGAGTATTTTCAATAATATTTACAAAGAATATATATAGGAAACTGTAAGAAAATAAGAAAATGTTTATTATTTAGCTTTAATATGACACTTAGATAGATTTAAATTTTTGATATTTCAGAGATATACACACTTAATCTATATATTGAGCTGAAAAATCTATATGTCACCGTTACATTAAGAGATATGTTTTCACTCATTCTTGTTTTTATAGCCGTAACGGACAGGTAGATTTTGGAAATTCGGACCTTCAGGTTTTATAAGAATTTGATTGTAATGCAAAATATGACATGTCTAGCTTCATAATCAAACAATGGCCACTCTGTGTACCTATTATCTATTGTTGTATCGTGGTGCAAACGATACCCACTGAAAGCACAATTGTAATTTACATGACTTTGGTACGAACCATTTATTTTAGTTTATATAACAAGCAAGTTTTAAACAAAATCTATTTGCTTGAAGTTTAATGAACAGAAAATACAACAACAAGTACAAACTTTTAAGTTACTTCGAACAAACATTAGCTGGAAACTTGTATCAACAAAAAGAAAATTAAAACACTTGTATTAAGCAATTATCGTCTATAAACCTGATTACAATACATAACTTTAGTTTCAAGTAGTCTAATATTTTGCAAAGAAACTGAATAACTTTTTTAGGAATAACAAAACAACAAACAACATATTTGTAACCTAAAATTTCATCAATGATTTCGAATTTTGTAACCATAATCGGACATTCAGAAACACGCCTCTTTGTCACGTAAATTTCAATTAAAAGACTAACTCCCATCTTTGAATTAATGATTTAATGTTATACATACGTACGTGAAAAACTTTCAAATTTAAGTTTTAATACTTTTCTATACCTTTGAACATACGTAGCATGATTGTCATGTAAAATTCACCCAAATTCGAACTTGTTCTACTATTGGAATCTTAAAACGTATTGTTTTGAAAGAACGGGTTCAAAAACATTAACAAATAATGCTCTAAGCAAAAGCATAACAGCTTCATCGCGTACTGTATGAATTTTTGAATTGACAAATTGTCTCCAAAACGTCGCGTAAAATTCAGCTGTTATGAATCATAGGTCGTTCTGCGATCTGATGCTTCTCATTGTATGAAATCTGTTTACAAACAGCTATCACTTTCTATTCTGTACAGGTTCTTGTACAATACGACCAAAATTATCCCTTTTTTCTTTGGTATTCGTTTGCCGACGTATTATCTTGTTGTGAATTTTACGTGACATTCGTTTTAGAATTTTCCTGTTCATACCTTCCTTAATGTTTAAAGACCAAACAGCCCATTCAGTTAAGATGCATTCCGGCCGTTGATCCATTTCATTCAGAAGAACAAATAAGATGCCATTGACTTTTCCATCAAACAAAAAAATGTAGAAATAGTTCTTCAGATATCCATTTTGCCAACTTTTGTCTCTACAGTGTAGTTTATATTAAATTTGTATAATCATCTCTTTACTCATATGTTAAGTTTAAGGGCTTAAAACATTAGTTATAAAAGAATGGCCAGCAATGTGTTTTAAAAATAAATATTACTTGACAGCAGAGTGAATTTTACGTGACATGATAATCATAGTGCAGTGTAAAGCTGGAAGTACTTAGATCGTAAAAACTTACTAAGCTCAAGCTAGCGACCAGTTTTTAGCGACCACTTTTTTATAGCGACCACTTTCATGATATGTCTAATAACCTATTCTTTAAAACAGACAACTCTCTTAAAACATTTTCTAGCGATCACTTTCAAAATATTCTTCCGAATGCAGATTGTATGGAATAACATTTAAATGTTTTTTCTTGTTTTAACTCTTTTTTCGGGTCTTCTATGAATAAATATTTATGATTGCTCATTTTAGGACCTTCCATGAATAGAATGACATTAATTTCGTGTTAAACAACAATGGGTAATCAGGTGAAAAATGAAGTCTTGCTATTAAACTGCAGGTATTGAAAATCGCGAGGAGACCAGTGGTAACTCTTCATTTCAAAGCAAACACCATTGGCAAATTTTGCAAAATACTGTTCTTTTTGACCATTGGTGTTGTGTTGACCTAATACACCCTGGCAGTTGTAGGAGTCAAAGGAGATGACTACAGCTTTCATTTATTTAAACGAATGAGAGAAATTTCCTTCTCATAGCAATATGCACTCGTAGAAAATGTTCTTTACAAACACGGGATGCGTACTTTGTTTTTGTCCATATACTCTATTTGTTTCACATGCACTTGACTTTAAATTTTACGTAGCACTTGATTTTATTAGTATGTTCCCCATTTTGAAATGAGAATATAGTACTCCTTTCACATAATACCCTCTTTGAGGCTATTAAAACTTCAAAGAATCCTGGACGTATAATAATTACGGCAACTAACTGTTCTTTAGGTCATGACTTCAGAAGCTTGTTTAGGGGGTCCCAATATCCTATAACCCAGTAAGTCTGGACGAAAATATCCCTCTGAAAATTAAAGATATTCCATTAATTATTGAAATATCCCGTTTTCCATAGTCAAAATATCCCATATTCCAGTACTATTTGTCTGAAATATCCCATAACCCGTTAACAAAACTGGTAAATATCCCGCATCCCAATATACCCTAAACAAGTCTCACTTCAGACTCGGTTTATAACATCTTAAATATGAATGAAAATCGAGTGATTTGTTTGCAAAATGTTGTGGCCCATAACTATTTCGAACTACAGTCCCATTGTGAAAAATGCCAGAACGGATGATAATTAATTCTAAATTTTAACAAATCGTGATATACAGTATTAAGTCCCTTTGATTTTCTTTTTTTCTCGAATATAGTTTCTATTTATTTCGTTTATTTCTTCATTTTCATGTTTTCTATGCTTCCTCCGTTAATGCAAAAATGTTTTCTAGGTCTACTGAAAGAAGAGACATTGAAAATTGTAAAACAAGACATAAGATTTGGTCTTAAAGGAGTGACTGTAGTCGGGTACAAAAAGACGAACTTTCAGAGGGAGGTAATCCAGCCTGGCGGTAGGATGGTTTAATGATGGGTGCATTAGATATCATTTAGCCAACAGACAACAAAAAGCTTTGCCGTAGGGAATATTTTGGAATCCTTCAAACTTGTTGCAGTATTCTCCAAATAAGTACTTTTGGCCGACTCTGGAGCTCTCGTGTGGATCTTAGAGGAGGTAATCCACTTTTGTGGTTGGATGGGGGTAACTATGGGTGCATTTGCAATCATTTAGCCAATGGACGACAAAAGCTTTGCCGTAGGGAACATTTTGGAATCCTTCAAACTTTTTGCAGTATTCTGCCAAAAAGATCTTGGGCGACTTTGGATCGCTGGTGTTGATTTTAGGGGAGGTAATCCAACCTGGCGTTAGGATTGGGGACAAGATGGGTGCATTAGATATAATTTAGCCAACAGATACCAAAAGCTTCTCCGTAAGGAAAATTTTGGAATCCTTCAAACTTGTTGCAGTATTCTCCAAATGAATACTTTGGGCCGACTTTGGACCTCACGTGTGGATCTTAGGGGATGTGATCCACCTTTGCATTAGGATTGGATTAACGATAGGTGCATTAGCTATCATTTAGCCAATGGACGACAAAAACTTTGCCGTAGGGAACATTTTGGAATCCTTCAAACTTGTTGCAGTATTCTGAAAATAAGAACCTTGGACCGACTTTGGACCTCTGGTGTGGATCTTAGGGGAGGTAATCCAACCTGGCGTTAGGATTGGGGTAAAGATGGGTGCATTAGCTTTGATTTAGCTAATGGACGACAAAAGATTTGCCGTAGTGAACATTTTGGAATCCTTCAAACTTGTTACAGTATTCTGCGAATAAGAACCTAGGGCCGACTTTGGACCTTTGTTGTGTATCTTCGGGGAGGTAATCCACCCTGGCGATAAGATTAGGGTAAAGATGGGTGCATTAGCTATCAATTAGCCAACTGAATACAAAAGCTTCGCCGTAGGAAAAAATTTGGAATCTTTCAAACTTGTTGCAGTATTCTCCAAATAAGTACTTGGGGCCGACTTTGGACCTCTGGTGTGGATCTTAGGGGAGGTAGTCCACCCTGGCGGTAGGAAGGGGGTAACGATGGGTGAATTAGCAATCATTTAACTTTATAGAGGGTATTATGTGAAAGGAGTACTATATTCTCATTTCAAAATGGGGAACTTACTAATAAAATCAAGTGCTACGTAAAATTTAAAGCCAAGTGCATGTGAAACAAATAGAGTATATGGACAAATACAAAGTACGCATCCCGTGTTTGTAAAGAACATTTTCTGCAAGTGCATATTACTATGAGAAATAATTTTCTCACATTCGTTTAAATAAATGAAGCTGTAGTCATCTCCTTTGACTCCTACAACTGCCAGAGTGTATTAGGTCAACACAACACCAATGGTCAAAAAGAACAATATTTTGCAAAATTTGCCAATGATGTTTGCTTTGAAATGAAGAGTTACCACTGGTCTCCTCGCGATTTTCTATACCTGCAGTTTAAAAGCAAGAATTCATTTTTCACCTAATTACCCATCGTTGTTTAACACGAAATTAATACGAAATTAATGTCATTCTATTCATGGAAGGTCCTAAAAAGAGCGATCCATGTACATTTATTCATAAAAGACTCCAAAAATATTTAAAACAAGAAAAACATTTAAATGCGATTCCATACATTGAAAAGGTCAAAATCTGCATTCTGAGGAATAGTTTGAAAGTGGTCACTAGAAAATGTTTTAAGAGAGTTGTTGTCCCCTTTAAAGAATCGGTTATTAGACATATTATGAAAGTGGTCGCTAGAAAAATGGTCGCTAGGAAGTGGTCGCTAGCTTGAGCTTAGTTAAAAAAATATCTATTCATTGAATCCTACATTATTTCTAAGCGAAAGTGCAAAAAACCATTTTGAATCAACTGAAATCACAAATTCAAATAAATAAAAAAAAATAATAAATAATAAGACCAATTGGTATAAAAAATAGAAAGAAAACTTGCCGTAATATTTACTGTTGTGTTACTTAATTCAAACAAATGGTGGAAAGAACGTTTTTGTAATGTCACAGAGTATGCCACAATAAGAGTTTAGGTAAAGACCGACACTAAAATACACGGCGCATTCGATTGGCGCTTATGCGAAACACAAGTCAGATGCGGAATTGACTTGATTTTCGAGTCGGAATAATCCTTGTTTGGCATTTTCATTGTGACGTCATAATGAATTAACAAACACTTTCCCGCCAGTTAGCTCCCTGTTCCCGTAAATATTGTCTGTTTCGTTAACTCTATAAAATATCTCTCTTAATCAAACGGTGACATATAGATGTTTTCAGCCCGACATATAGCTAACGTATATATCTGTGAAATATCAAAAAATAAAAAAAAAATCCTTATATTTATTTCATATGAAAGCTAAATAATAAGCATAATGTCACAATTCCCTATATATTCTTTGTAAATATTGCTGAAAAATACTGAATTTGGCCTGATTTTCAAAACCTGATAACAGGAAAAGATGATGGGTGACATATTATTTTTTATTTTATTTTTTGAACAAATGGGCTATGACCTACAAAATATCTCAAAATAAAAAAAAATCTGTCTGATATTTTTTTATTAAGCTCGATAGACTTTTTGTAAAATGTGTCACGTAAGTATTCAGTCACGTAAAATTAAATTTGACTTTTAGCAAAAAAAAATAGATGAAGCATATGTAATCAATCGCTGTTTTAGTATATAAGTGACTTGCATACTTAAGTTTTCATGCAGGTTAGAATTAACAAAATAACGAAGCTGTTGTGAATTTTAATTTCTGCAAATGCGCATTTCGACAACTTATGTCTATTTAGTGCTGATCAAATCAGACATTTGGAAATTCATAAACCGAAATATGTTTAAAACCGAAATATGTGTAAAAGCTGACAGATAGCAAGGAACAAGTTACCAATAGGTTCAAAAAAGAAAGCCAAAATCAGCTAAGGATAGAGCTATACAGGAGGGATATACTCCTTAGGTTTTAACAAAATTTTCTTAAATTAAGTGATTGCAAATTTTCAGATAAAATTGGTTTTCGGGCAGCACCGAAGTACTTGGTTCCTGGTTAATGAATACCCGCGAGGACTGACAGTCCACTAGCAGTTGCATCGGCCCAGTGTTAATAATTAGAAAGTGTCGAATAACGTTTGTGACGCTGACTCGAAACGATATAATTATGTTTCCATGAACTTATATTTGATTATCGGTAGCATTCAGCCTTATTTGTAAGCAGGTATGACATACCTATATTACGGTATGTAAAACGAGTATATTTTATTTAGAAAATGTCCCAATTTAAGAGTGCAAGTACCTGTGACATATTTTCGGCCATAAAAATGCGACTGAGTGTTTACATAATTAACGAGCTAATTCGCGGGAAAGTGTATGTCAATCTATAATGACGTCACAATGAAAAGGCCAATAAAGGAATATTCTGGCTTGAAAATTAAGTCAATTCCACAGCCGATTCCTGTTTCGCAAATGCGCCAGTTGAATTCGCAGTGTATCAGTGCCGGTCTACCTTAATATGGTAAAGCAGATCAAATTTAAAAACAAATGTTTTAAAATTTATCTATTTTTTCGTTTCAGAATTTGTATCCATGTTAGAAGGTAACTCACTGCAAGACAGCGGAACATTCGATTAATTGATCTACATGTGTTCTTTCTTTTATATGTTTTAATTATTGTCAGTGTAATTGAATTAAATATTATTGAATACATAAATTCTATATAGACTATCAAATGTAAAGTGTAATACAACAAAATAATAATGACATGTATTTTGAGGACATAAGGTTGGAACATTCTGGATATAAGCAAGGGCCACCTTGATCTGAAATTTGTGACTTGAGTACTTATAGTATAACTAATTGACCGTCGTGAATATCAATAAAAATGTCACGAGTGCCGAACAACGCAGAAGGATATAACGAGTTGCAGAACTTGTTCTGCAACGAGTTAAATCCACTGCGTTGATCGACACGAGTGACATTTTTTTTATATTCATGACGGCCGATTAGTTCTGCTTTTTATTATATAGATTTTCTACTCAAAAACCGAGACTTTAATTGCGGATTATTTTTTTCATGTCAATACGCCAGTTGTTTACTTAACGACGACATTGAAGAGACATTGTTACATCGCTTCATTAAGACGTCATCCAATGACTAGAAATCCTTTATTTTCACCGATGACAATATGACATTTATTTAACTGAGAAAACTCGATAAATCACCGCTATCTATATAATAATATTTGTTAATGATGGAAGAATCCCGTCTTAATGAGTCACACTCGTATTATATTTGTAAAACAAAAACCATACAGAAGCGCAATCTTTCGAAATGAAGACTAGATAACGTTTAGATAATTGTACTTTTTTTTACATTTTTTAAAGTAAACTTGAGTGTCTTGTGGGGTATGATGTGGTGATTTGATGTTTGAAAGACAGTTGTTTTATAAACTAAATAGGAGAAATATAGAAGCAACAATCGCATCGAGTGAGAAACGACATTTCTACATTAGAAATAGCTAAATTTTTAAACGCGAGGCTTGCCGAGCGTTTAAAATATTTGAAAATTTAACTATCGAGGGTGTAGAAATGTCGTTTCTCACAAGATACGGTTGTGGATTTTGTTTCTCTAATAATTTCAATGAGATTTTGGACAAAAACGTGACCCTCTTTTCTGATGACCCGAAATAAATGTGTTCTTTTGTTTTAGCGTGACGTCATCGGGCATGGTCGCCTTTTTTCATGACGTCACAATAGTGAAGTCGGAAAACGGCAAACATATTTGAAATCATAATTGAATTTCACCCAATCACTTGCCGAGAACAACATTCTCTCTAGAGAGGAGAAACGTATTTCTCCCACTGCCCAGGAAACGTGAAAATAGGTCAGAAATTAGAGAAATATGCAAACTCTGTAATTATAACCAAAGAAAACGTGAAACAATAAAACAAATTTTTTGGTCAAATTAAGAAAGTTTAATTTGAAAAATCACTCATACACAATTTAAAACATTATAAATCACTTTATATAAAATGCTTTATTAAACATTTAAATGATTAATCAATCTACAAATACATGTATGATTTCGTTTGGGTTTGTGCATTTTAAACACTTTTTTTTAAATTATGGATTTCCTTTGTTTGGGTTCTACTGCTGCTGATGAGGAATTAATTTCCGAAATGGCCATACAGCTCATTAAAATTATTGCAGTTGGAGTAAACATGTGTGTTATGGTCTCATGTTCATTTACTCCATATCCGTTTGTAAATATGAACATATAAGTCTTATTTTTAAAATTGAAATAAAATGATAAATAATTTTGATTTCTGTCATTTGTTCGACCTCCATATGTATTTTGCGCCACTACATTCTCTCTACTGTAGACCAACAGATACAAAGCAGTTTATTGAACACCGTTGTACTTTGGAAAAATAAAAATAAAATATAAGTGAAGAGTTTGACAGTTCAGACTATTTGGTTATGTAGAGAATATTAACTAATAATGTGATTGTACAGGGAGGTAGTGATAATACTGAAGCGCTAACGGGGTAAAGCCCTAATACGGCTCACTGTACGTGGAACTCTAATCAATCAATCTTTATTTTTATATATTATACAGTTTTACAGAGCAATGTACCTATCATCCTGAATAAAAAAAAAATAATAAAGAAAAACAAAACAACAAAAAGCAAAATCCAAATGCAGAACAAAAACAAAGCAACCCTAACTCCCCAAATAAAACAACTCAACAACCTCAAAAACAACAAAAAGGGTGCGCGGGAAAGACAACTGTCCCCCAGAAAAAAAACAATCATTTAGATCCATTCACATGTATTTAAAAATTAAGATAACAGCAAAGTAAGTTAGAATCACACCGTCAGTGAAAAATAAATAATCCAAGGACAATGGCAACATCTGACATAACATGAGCACGGCACACAAAAGAAAAATGAAAACACACAAACATGCAAATAACACGGACCCAATTAAAAACATGGGCAAGATCAGTTGCACCGGTATTATATCTGCTTAAAAGGATTAATATCTATTTCTATATAGTATGTTAACTTTAACAAAAAATGAATCATTTCGAAATAAATATCTTGGCTTAAAGAATACAAAGGTGTGATATGAGAACTAACCACTAACCGTTTAAAATATATATGCTATATTCAAGAAAACATGCCAAGGCTTAGTAGACGAAGATCAAATGGTCAAACATTCTGGTATCAATGGAAAGGTTTTCAAACAAAAAATACAAACGTTTATAAAAATCATTATCACTTACATGTACCATTTAAACCAAGGTTACAAAGGTGACATATCAAGGTCAAGGTCATAAGGTCATATATGTAGATGAAATCCCTTTCACTCAACCTATATATGATATGTGTTATTGAGAAATAATCAAAACAGAAAAAAGACAAACAAAAGGACTAAAAATATATGCCCAAGTCCTAAATAAACCAAAAATCTTAGATAATTTTAGAAATATTACATCTAAGTAGAGGGATAAACTATGTTGTAATTTAACCATTAAGACAATGTCATAATTAATCAAGTATTTGTTACATTTCTTAGAAAAAAAGCTATATAATAAATGCCTGATAGTTGAATTTACAAAATTCCATACTTTACTATCTAGGGAAAGAAAAGATTCGAACTTTAATTCAAAATTTGTAATAAATTTTAATTTGTAGATGGCCGCCCATTTTGACAACGTATTTCTATTCAGTGCAAAACATGAATATCATAAATTTATGAAAATTTTCCTTTAACCTAAGGAGTCTCCCTCTGGCAAAGCTCTGTTCTAAGCTGATTTTGGCTTTTATATTTAGATCCTATTGGTAATTTGTAGATTTCACACATATTTCGGTATTTGAAATATCAAATGTTATGATTTGATCTGCGCTGAAGAGACATAAATTGCAGAAATGTGCATATGCAGATACTAGAGTAACAATTACTTCGGTATTTTATCAATCATTTGAAAGACCAATAAAATCAAAATGATGACGGGAAACAAATTACCTAGAAAAGACCGTTTTACCGACACGTATAATGTATATAGCAGAAAAATTGATCATAGTATACAATGTCAACTGCACTTGGATTAATAATATCAGTATAAAACTATATTTTTTCAAGACTAATTATATCCTTCTGAAGTTCTTTTTTTTAAAATCTGTTTACATGTGATAAGACATATTTTTTTAATAAAACAATATCTTAGGCATGATATGTTTCTTAGTTTTTATTAAAACCCATTATTTCGAGGTAACCAAAAAGTATAATGACACATCACTAACCATGGTATGTAGATCATTGATATAGGCATATGCTATAGGAAGATACGACCATCGACAGTAGTTAAGTGAGCAAAATGAGAGGGAAATGTAAAACAAGAATATAGTAAGGGAAAATGTGATAACCCAAGAAGACTTGTTCTTTTCCTTATTAAAATGTATTATATGATGAATTGTAAGACAATTGTTTGGCACAAGTATTCTTCAATAGGAGTTTGCCAGTCTACAGAAAAGATGTCAGGAATGTAAGTTGACGAATGTTTTAGGCAAAACAATTTGGCAGGGAAGGAATTATTCGGATAATGTGCATTCACCATTTTGTAAAAACACTAGTCTGATAAATAGTCAAAGTTTCAACCACTATTTTTAGCTAAGGGCTGAAGGTTTATTTGTAGTGTAAAAATTTCATTGTACGCGATACTTAATCACCCGAACCACTCACATTCCTTTACTGCATGCTGGAATGCTTGTGGGTTGCAAAAGATGTTGGCACACCTTTTTAAATAAATGAAAAGAAAATTCTTAGCTAAATCATAATTTAAAGTAACTGCGGTATTTTGTGACTAAATCGGGGGGTCAAATTTTTCGTTGGAAGATCATTTTAGTGTCTTTGGCCATTCGTTGATAAACAGCAACAACATTAATCGTTTTAATATTATTTTAAAAAATCAAATGAATGTTTGTGACTAATAAAGACTCACCTATTCATGGCCATTTATTGTGACTTACAAATGTTACCTTAAATTTTAATGTGATAAATAACAAAATACTGAGGTTATTGTAAATTTATTTTCTGCAGTTTATTAGTTTGAATGAAACACGCAAACAATGACCCCCCAAAATGACAACAAGTGAAACTAGATGTGCAATTGCAAGCAATAGCTGATGTCGCCCTTGTCAGTAAATTCGATAATTTCATCTTCAGCGCACTGTCAAAATGTAACCAGAAAACAAATTTCATCGAAATTGACAAACTTGAAATTGTGGTCACCATCTTAGAAATGGCAGCCATTTTGAAATTTTCTCCATTGAATTTTGTTTGCAGTCTCGAAATCTGCCTAGAAATCAATTTTCATTGAAATTGGACAAATTAAAATTTTTAACTTATCTTGGCTGCCATCTTTGCTCATTTTGATTTTTTTTCGCATAAATTCCTTCGTCTTATCTTATTTAACATTTACACAAAATATGATGTATTTCTACGACTGCATTCCTGAGATATTGAACAAAATTGATTTTTCACGTATTTTGTCAACCATCTTAGGAATGGTGTCCATTTTGATTTTGTTTTCGCATAAATTCATTCCTCTCATCTTACTGAATATTTATGCAAAGGAGTTCTTGAGATATTAAATCCTCAATTTTTCAACAGAATAAACGGCCATCTTTGAATCGGCGGCCTTTTTCAAAATTTAAGTCGCTGCATGCACATGTCCTCAAGGTGGTCCAAGTTTGTACCAAGTTTGAATTAATTGTGTCCAAGCATCTTTGAGAAAATAGCTGGACAAAAACAGGTGGAAGAAATAAACAAACAACCGTGAAATAGGGATAACAAAGAAACAAACCAAAAACAATTTGTCGTCCCAACTATGCGGGCGACATTCAACAGAAACTGCAATTGTTCATCTGGTAAATATGGTTCAATAATTTTAAGACTTTAACAGCCATCACAATTTAAATCAAATTAGCTTCGGTTGTTTTACATTGTATTTTAAATTTGGACCCTTTTGAAAACCCTTTTTAAAAATAAATTTGCACAGGGTATTTGCCATTGCAAAGCCAATAATTTTTAAGAAAGATATATTCTTTAACAAAATATTTTTAGATTCAAATCGCTTTCAAGGCCTTCTGTAATTTAGACTCAATGGGATATTCTACATGGATCCGTTAAATTTGCTTTGCCATCAATGACCTCAAGATTTTACGGTTATCCTGGTATCTCACTGACACTGCCGATGTCTACATGTATGATTCTTTACCAAACACTCCGGGAAGTTTTGAGTTTGATTTTCCTTCTGTTTTTGCCAGCAGAATAGGCAGCTTAGGGTCGACCACTTCTTGACCAATCTTTCTAAATTACGTTTTGTCTTATTCTTTCTAGATAGTGATCTTGGAGTTGTTAGTATACATTTATTAGGTTTTATTTGTGTGCTTCTTATACTATAATAGAGAAAGGGGAGTTTTGGGTACCCATAAACCGGTTTAACCATACTGCTTGCTTTTGCTAGTGCCAGTATCAAGTCCGACCATCCTGAGTTCCTATCGTTGTATACGATTGTCCTTTGTCTCCGATAGATGTTTTTCTTGTGCAGTTCCCTTGCGGATTGTGGCATGTGATTGTGATTTTCGGGAATTATAAGATGTTTGCTGTTATCTTTCATGTTTTAAAATAAATTCTCCATGAAAACCTCTTACAAATGCGCATTGGGGTATAGACGATTGCATACATCCCATGGAAGTTGTATCTGAACACAATTGGCAATGAAGACCACTTCCATCCCCCTTTCGGATTCTGTTTAGGAACTTTGGGCCTAATAAATTTCTGAGTATCTTAAGCTGTCGGTTTTGATCATATCGTTCCTTAACGAAAGACTGTATTTGATAGCATCCTTTGAATGTTAGTTATGTAAAGGAGATCCAATGGCCAAGTGTGAATTCATGAAAAAGAATCCACGAGCCGGAGGCGAGTGGATTGTTTATCATGAATTCACACTTGGCCATTGTTTCTCTTAGTTAAACCATTGTTGAGACCATTTATATAATCAGGAGATTAAAAAGTTATCGCCTATCTAATTACTGCATTGTTATCTTCGTACTATATATGTCTTTGTGAACAAAAGTTCACCCAGTGTAAAAGAAGAATTATATGGATGAAGTTGTTCTAAATGTCTGATTTTAATCGATATCTATAGATAAACTTCAATTGTGGTATATGCATTTTTCAAAATGAATCGTAGGGGCATTAAATTCAGTAAAAAATGTCTGTGAATAGTGTTGAACCTCTAAACCTTATCAAAGAAGAACGAAGAAGAGAGAAAAACGTAAGTTTTATCTGTATAATGAAATTCTTTCTGCCAAAACTCATTTTAATATTTTTAACCCCAGAGTAATACTTGCACGAGGAAATTGCAGGGGAAAGAAGAGAATAATTTGTTTGTTTGCTTAATCGAGTCACTTTTCTTATCGGAGATAAATAAAAAAAATAAAAAAGAAAAGAAACATGATGTTTTATTGTATATATTATAGAATCTTTACCCCCCCCCCCC
>MJUU01022760.1:6844-19693 GCA_002080025.1 Modiolus philippinarum
AAGTGCAATGATAACACATCCGGTTATTATCAGGCGGTAATAAAGAAAAATGGTAAGTATTTGATCCGAAAAACAACAAAGAGTAAAGAGTTAAACCCCAACATCATTCACTATGATATAGGGTAGGATTTGTAGAGAAAAATTGGGATTTTTGTTACTACGCTGGTGATGATTGCGTTGATAATTTTGTACAATATCTAATAAACAAAACTAATGAGTTCGGGGGTAAAAGTAATGATTTTATTGTTAATGCTTATAACGGGAGTAACTTTGATCATTACTTCTTGATTAAGAGTATGAATAAATTAGGATTACCTCCGGATAATTTTATCATGAATAACGGAAGCATAATAGGGTTACAAAAAGATAGAATACGATGTTTTGATCTTATGAAACACATAGGTGGTTCTATGAGTCAAGCATTAACTGATTTCGGGTGCAAAGTACAAAAAGGAGAATTTGATCATACTAAAGCTTGTAGGTGGGAAGATATGCCTAATAGTATGAGAAACGAGTGTCTTATATATCTACAGTCTGATGTACTTGGTCTACGAGAGTTGTTCAAGAAGTAAAACAACCAGTGTTACAAAGATTTTGGCAGAGACATCACTAACTTCATCTCTACTAGTTCTCTAGGATTCTACATCTGGAAAGGTTATATACCTAAAGGAGTTATGGTTGACTTGTCTGATTCAACAGAGATGGAGAAAAATATCAGAAAGAGTATTTATGGTGGACGGTGCTACAAGAGCAAGACTGAGTTTGTATCTGATCAGTTTGGTGAAAACTACGATGATGTAACTGATTTCTTGTTAAACGTAGATGTTGTGTCCCTTTATCCAACCAGTATGTTACATAAGTATCCGGTGGGACAAAGAAAATATACCACTGAAGGCATAAAGGGTAAATGGGGATATATAAAGTCAAGTATATTTCGAATAAGAAACTGCTTCATCCAGTAGTAGCAAGAAAGGACGAAAAAGGAGCAACTAAATGGGATCTACAAGACTCGGAGGGTTGGTATACTTCAGTTGATATAGAACAAATGATTAAATATGGTTATGATGTTAATATTATCGAGGGATATTACTGGGAAGAGACTAGTAAGGTGTTTTATGATTATATACAGAAATTCTTTCAGACCAAGAAAACAAGTCAAAAAGGAAGTGTTCAATACACCCTGGCGAAGTTACTAATGAATGGTCTCTATGGTAAAGTGATCCAAAGACCAATATTTAAATACATCCAAACAATAAGAGACAACAATGAATACTGGAAGTTTCATCATAAGTATGTGGTTACGGGCCTGGAACTAATTTCATCTACTTGGTATGTATTAGGTTACTTAAGATCCGAGATTGACTCGGTTGATAAGATCAGTAAGCCGTCACATTTTGGTGCTTTTGTTCTGGCTTATAGCCACAAGATTATGTATGATCATATGATGAGGTTAAATCCGGAAAATAAAGTAGACTTTTATTATACTGACACTGATAGTCTTCATGTGCCCGGTGAGCAAGCAAAACTAATACCTAATTATAATGGTAATAACTTAGGTGATTTAGCTAATGACTATAAGAAAAACGCCAACATAATTAAGGCGGTTTATATTGCGCCTAAGTTATATATGACTATAACGATAGATACAGACAATGTAATTAGTGTTAAGGGAAAAGGACTAAATAAAACTAAGTTAACTCAAGAGGATTTTAACAAGATGTTAAATGGCGAAGAAGTAAAGAACACAAGAGAATTTAGCATGAAGAAAGTACATCTAAATAGGACATCTAAGAACAAAGTATTGAACATTTCAGTATTCTTCACCTCACAAACTTTGAAAGATGTGCAAATAAAAACGAATACAAGGGAAAAATTTTCTTGGATAGGAATAAATCTGTTCCTATAGGAAGCTGCCGTCTACCGCAGTCCACATAAATGCATGACGTAAAAGGTTTTTGTGCTTTGTCTAGCATGCGGTAGACAGTCCACATAAATCCATGACGTATATACAATGTGTATACGTTAAAGGTTTATGTGCTTTGTCTAACATACGGTAGACAGTCCACATAAATCCATGACGTATATACAATGTGTATACGTTAAAGGTTTATGTGCTTTGTCTAGCATACGGTAGACAGTCCACATAAATCCATGACGTATATACAATGTGTATACGTTAATGGTTTATGTGCTTTGTCTAGCATACGGTAGACAGTCCACATAAATCCATGACGTATATACAATGTGCATACGTTAAAGGTTTATGTGCTTTGTCTAGCATACGGTAGACAGTCCACATAAATCCATGACGTATATACAATGTGTATACGTTAAAGGTGTATGTGCTTTGTCTAGCATACTGTAGACAGTCCACATAAATCCATGACGTATGAGGTTTATGTGCTTTGTCTAGCATACGGTAGACAGTCCACATAAATCCATGACGTATGAGGTTTATGTGCTTTATCTAGCATGCGGTAGACAGTCCACATAAATCCATGACATATATACAATGTCTAATAAATCCATAATGTATACGGTAACTTTGTCATACAACAATTGACAAAGCAGAAAAATAATAAATCTTTATTAAATCCCTGAAAGAACACGCACAAATTCCTCCACAAGTTAACTCCGAGAAAAGTTTAATCCAGCATGGCGTGATTAGTCTAGAATATTCCTCCCGGTCGCTGTTTTTATATCTTGATTTATAAAATCACTATTCGTATTATAACTATCCATTATTATTATTTTTTCCTCTGCCTGAAATAACATACCGTAACAAAAATTAGTTTATGGAATTGTCTAAAAACAAATTATACCGCTTAATGGTAAACACAAATACAAAAAATATATGTCGTTGTTTAGCTAACGATGTACGTTGTAATTATGAATGGAAATTTACTTGATAACTTGGCAACAGCTTTACGTCGTATTGATTTTTGTTAATGCATAGCGAAATTCTCACTGAGGTGTATCGATTACCTATTAGGGGTACAAAAAGGAGATTAAATAGATTTTAACAAGTTAAGATTGTATTTCCCGATCAAAACAATGAAATATTTTCTTGTCTGGCAAGTTAAGATACAGAAAAGAATATTTATTTTTAGTAGTTAAAACAAGCGTATTTTTTGAGACCTGAAGTTCTGAAGATATAAGTTCTCTCTCCTTTTTACTCGGAAAATTATACACTACGTAGAAATTACAATTCAGACGACAGTCTTTGGGTATCCGAAAATAAGACTGACTCAAATAAATTACGCTCATTTTCTTGTGCCTTCCGCCTATAAAGTATTTCACAATAGAAGATTGATCTTGTTGTGAACAAATATAGTCGTCAAAAATTACGATCTTTTGTTTGTCACTGGCACTGCCGTCAGATACTTCGTCCTCGCGGTCGATGTCTTCAACTTTATCATTAGATAGTTGTAATTAATCTTCCAGAGACACACCTAGTTTTTCCGCTATAACCTCAAATCTTCGAATTAGTTCCTTATAGTAATGTTGTTCTAAGTTCTTTGCGTAAAGAATAATTTTGTCATAATACAATAAGGGTTTAAATAAAAGGTGCATTAGCAAATTTGTTTTACCAGACCCACTTGGCCCAACGATGAGTAAACGGAAAAAATCACTCGGCATATTTTTTGCTCCTTGTATTGTTCTAAAATTGTTCGTATTAGACTTTTCTGAAAAATATACGGGAATCGTTGTCATTTTTTATAACCCGAATATTTATTAGATAAAAAAAAACCATGAGTGTATTTCAGGTAGGAGGGTGCATAACCGTTGTGGTAAGTAATAATGTTTGACTTTTATAATAAAAATCAGGTAAAAAAAAATGCTTGCATATGATTTGACCAATCTAAAAAAAATAAAAACAAAGGTGTATGGTTTTTTACGAAATACTTGATATTCAAGGGGAAATCGTATATTTATATTATCCTTTTAGCAATATATTCGTTATAAAGAGAGTAACTGGTCATGACCTGTCAGACTTACTAGAAACATATAGGAATCAGAAGTATAGAACCAGAGATACACGTCAGTGTTATGTATAACCCGTGTTATGTTCCAAGTCCTAATTTACTTTAACCTATAAGATTTTTGTTTTACTTATGAGATGCTTAAACCGCAAGCAACGTAAAAAATGTGAGTGAACTAAGACCTCATTAAAAGTCTAGCCCGTTTTACCCGTCTCAACTGTAGTGAATAACAAATCTTACATGTTTGTTTTTTTCTATAGTCCCGTAGGTAGTAGTTAATATGGGAAAAACCCGTAGGTTTTTGAAAACTTGTTTTCAAAAACCTACGGCTTTTTCCCATATTAACTACTACTCTTCGCGATTTTAACGAACGTAAGCTTACAACAGGGTTACAGGTTTCATAAGTTGTTAAATACATTTCAGAAGTTTTATAACAGATACATGAAAATTTAATATCTAAATATGGCGTTAATCGTAATCAGCTTATTATTCAGGGCATTTATAATCCTGATTTTTACGGAAATGTTGTTAAAAAATGCCAGAAATTGATTTAAAGTCCAGAAAAGCTGGGACTTTATTTACATTCTTTACGTAATAGGGGATATCGACAAGATATTCTGCTTGCATCCGTTAAATTAGCATTGAGACCCAATAACCAGAAAATTTTGCGCATATACTGGCTTCTCACTGATAATGCCGATGTCTACTGAAATTTGTGATGATTCTTGAACAAACCCTTCTTGAAGTTTTGATTTTGATTTTTCTTTCGTAGTGCGACAGTGTTGACAAGCAGACTACGCTCCTCGAGCTAGTCGACAGTTTAGCGGCAAGCAACCCTTGACCCATCTTTCAAAATTACGTATTGTCTTTCTCTCTCCTTCCAAGATTGTGGTCATGGAGTTAGTAGTCTACCTGTATTGGGTTTTATTCGTATGTTTATTATACTATAGGGAAATGGGACAGATAAAGGGAAGGTTTGTGTACCCATAAACCGGTGTAACCCTACCGCCGGCTTTTGCTAGTGCCGGTACCAAGTCCGGCTGTTCCAAGTTCCTACCGTTATCTACGTTTGTCTTTTGTCTTAAACGTGTTTTTCCTGTGAAGTTCCCTAACAGATTGTGGCATGTAATTATAATTTACAGCCATTGTAGGTGTTTCCTGTTATCATTTTTTACATTTATACTGCTATTAGACGTTTAAAGTTCATTTTGATACGTATACCTTTATACATTCTTAAAATAACAAAACTGCCGTATAAACATGATTACTTGTCAATCCTTGATTGTATTTTCAATGTACATGTACAGAGTGCCAGCATGATGATTGTGAAACTCTTAGAAAAAGCAAATTTCGATTTTTTTTTAATTTTCAATTTTNTGTGAGCTTTTCAGTGGAACTCCTCCTTCATTTTTGAATTTAGTGTTTTAATTTTGTGATAGAATTGTTGCATATAGTCTGCAGATGTGCAATAAAGATTCAGAATTTTTATTCCGGTTCCGACTTTGGTAAATTTCCTGAAAGTCTCATTCTTGGAATTCTACCTAGCAACCATACATGTAGTAATTTGTTCAATCAGGACTAACATTTTCACCAACTGAATTTCAAAAAAATTTGATTCCAATTTTGGTAAATTTCCTGAAAGTCTCAAAGACCACTTATTTTTGGAAATCTACCTAGTAAACATACTGTTAGGATTTGTTTCTATTGGGGCAAACATTTTCACAAATTGGTTTTCAAAAAAAAGTTTGATTCCAATTTTGGTAAATTTCCTGAAAGTGTCAAAGACCACTTATTTTTTGGAATTCTACCTAGCAACCATACTGTTAGGATTTGTTTCTATTAGGGCAATCATTTTCACCAATTGGATCTACAAAATAATTGATTCCAAATTGGGTAAATTTTCTGAAAGTGTCAAAGACCACTTATTTTTTGGAACTCTACCTAGCAACAATAGTGTTAGGATTTGTTTCGATAAGGGCAATCATTTTCGACAACTGGATTTTCAAAATAATTTAATCCAAATTTGGTGAATTTCATGAAAGTCTCAAAGACCACTCATTTTTGGAAATTCTAACTAGCAACCGTATAGCCTTGTTTACTTTCTTAGTAAAAATAGTGACTATCAATAATTTGATTTTAAAAATGTTGAGGAAAATTACCCCAAGGGTCTATAACAACTATTTTCTGTGTCAAACAGGTGAGTGCGGGGATGGCCATCTTTTCTGATGGCACCACTTCTAGTTAAACATTAATGCAAAATATGAACAATTTCTCCAAAGCAGTTACTAAGATATAGATTAATAAATTTTTCAACGTAAAATGGTGGCCATTGTGGAAATGTAAGGCATTTTCAAAATTTTTGTCGGAGCATGCACATCTCCTAATGTTGGTCAAACGGACTTCAAACAATATGTCGTAAAGACTACATCTGGGGCGACATAATGACTAGATGTGCAATTGAGAGCAGTAACTAATGTCCCCCCAGACCAAAACATACAAAGCATAATTTTCGAAACAACAGATCTTGAAAGATCTTTTACTACTGGTATATCATTTCAATTTTTATTTGTTGTTGTTTTTTTTTAATTTTTACCTTAAAAAGTCTTGATTGGTGAAAGTTCATCACTTGTAAAGGAATATATGTTTATTCTACCTACAAAAATAAAATATGGTTGAGCATTATCATCTGAAATACATCCCACTTCTCTATTTTTGAAATAAAGCGTTTATATCAGTCAGATATTAAAATCAACATCAAGAATGCAATGAAAGAAATGGATAAGATCACAATAAATCAATTTCATTATTGTTTACATCTTTAAAAGGTTCATGAGGCCTTCATCACCCATATGAAATTGAATGCAAGATTTGAAAGAAGTTAGACTAAAATTGTATCAGGTTATGTAAATAACCATGTATGTTACAAGTGTTACAGTTTACTTTTAAAACTTCTGATAAGCATTTTGAAAATAAATGAAATGTCTATATACCAACCTGTCTGTTGTTGTTTTTTAGGAGTAGATGCACATTCTTTAATAAATTTATTCACATCTGAAAAGAAGATTTCAAATGAATTACTCTAAATACAAAAAGCAAGAGATTTATTCTAATTCACCAATTCACCAATTTAGTAAAAATGAGTAAATGAGTGAAATGAAAGAATATCTTATCTTTTTTACAATAACAATATTTTTTACATGAGGTTGCATACGCTGTGCCAGGTATACCCCTAATCATATTATTTTACACATTAACTAGAGGCCAAGAGACAGAGCCTGTATCGTTCTTCTGTCAAGACGTTTCTAAGCCATGCCAATACTGATGACTAAAACGATGTTTTAAATGGCTGGTCTAATGTTAAATTATATGTTAAATGTCTAATGTTCTCCACAGGCGGGCATGATTTTTGCTAGATCCAAATGAAATGAAAAATCTTTGTCTCTAGGATTTTCCAAACATTATTCCAATACGCGTATGGTTCAATGTTAGATCTAATGGCCATTTTTTTGTTGGATCTAAAAATAACGAGCAATCTTTGTAATGGACCTTCTATACATAATTCCAGTATGGTTAAGTCAAATTTTCTTAAATTGTTTCAGAGCAGATGATGAAAAGGATAATTTTCCCTAAGGATCCAATGTTAAACCTAAGTTTTGTGCTGGCACCAAATCTTTTTCTGTGAGTAAACTTTGTAAAGGACCTTCCATCCATCATTCCTGTAAAGTTTTGTTGAATTTGCTTCATTGGTTTTAGAGGAGAAGATGAAAATGCGATTTTCTCATAGGGTTAAATGTTAATTTATGTTCCTTGCTGGCAGCCTTGTTTTTTGTCAAATCCAAAAGAATGTAAAGGACTTTCCAGACATCATTCCTGTATAGTTTGGTTGAATTTGCTTCAGTGGTTTTAGAGGAGAAGATGAAAATGTGATTTCTCCCATAGGCTCAAATGTTAAACCTAATTTCTGCCATGGCTACAATGTTTTTTATCGGATGGGAGTGAAATAAGCAATATATGTTAAAGACCTTCTGTCAACATTCCTTTCAAGTTTGGTTGAAGTTGCTATAGAGGTTATAGAGGAGAAGATGAAAATGGGATTTCCCATAGGGTCCAATAAACTATGTTCCACACTAGCAGCAATATTTTTTATCGAATCCAAACAAAATGAGCAATCTTTGTAAAGCACCTTCAATACATCATTCCTGTAACCTTTGATTGAATTTGCTTCAGTGGTGTCAAAGGAGAAGATGTAAATGTATATTTTCCTAAAGGGTCCAATGTTAAACTATGTTCCATGTTGGCAGCCATGTTTTTTTTTGTTGTATTCAAAAGAAATGAGCAATCTTTGTAAAGCAACCTCCATACATCATTTTTTTAATGCTTTGCTTCAGAAGATAAGATAAATATGTGATTTTTCCCGTATGGTACTATCTTGAATCTAAGTTCCACGCTCGCGGCCATGTTTTTTTTTGTCGGATCGGGATGAAATGTGCAATCTTTGTTAAAGAATTTCTGTACAACATTCCTATGTAATTTGATTGAATTTGCTTCAGTGGTTTAAGAGGAGATGGAAAGAGATTTTCCCAAAAGGCCCAATGTTAAGCTATGTTTTATGCTGGCAGCCTTGTTTTTTGCTAAATCCAAAAGAAATGAGCAATCATCATCAAGGATCTTCCATACATCATTACTGTAATGTTTGGTTGAATATGCTTCAGTGGTTTCAGAGGAAAAGATAAAAATGTTCCATGCTGGCAGCCATGTTTTTGTCGAATCTCAAAAGAAATGAGCAATCTTTGTAAAGGACATAACACACATCATTCCTGTAAAGTTTATTTAAATTTGCTTCAGTGGTTTTACAGGAGAAGATGAAAATGTGATTTTTCCCATAGTGTCCAATGTGTAACCTAAGTTCCGTGCTGGCAGCAATGTTTTTGTCAAATGAGCAATCTTTGCTGAGGACTTTCCCTATTTCATTCCTGTAAAGTTTGGTTGAATTTGCTTCAGTGGTTTCTGAGGTTTTGGTGATGGAGAAAACTGGGGAACCTAGAGAAAGATACAAATCTTGGGCATTTAAAACTAAATTGCATGCCAGTGAAATGCACAATTTTTCATACAAGGCTTATTTTACAGTGTTTATGCTAGAATCAGTGTGTCGAAACATGACCCAAACAGATGACTAGATAAGCATAGAAACTGCAGAAACCACAAACATATGATGACAAGATCAAACCACACAGACAACTGCATACTTTTTCTAAACGATCATTAAAGTTTAATCTGATACTTCAAGCAGAATCTTAATCAAATGAAAACATAGGGGAAAATTAACAGCAGTCTAATATCACCAAACACTTATAGATGTGTTCATAAAATTACAAACTTACATGATTTGATTTTCTCTTTTGCATCTTTTCGACCACTATGAAAAATTCTCCCTGAAAATAAAAGTATAACAAACACATTTTAAAAATTGGATACCGTAATTTAGATTTTTTTTTCTCTTCAAGTAGATCGGTACTCCAAATTTTTTTTTATAGATTTTCTATATTTTCTATTTTCTATATTTTCTCATGAAAGTTTCATTATAATATTAGCATTGAGAAAAAATTAAAACTGGGGGATAACCATGCTTGTTTTCAAAATAACTGAAATCAAAATAATAAAAAATTTCTATTAGGGAAAAAAGGTATTTTGGTGTTTTCTTTAAAACTGTTCCATAGATCTCTTTCTATTTTACTCATATGTTAGCCGTTTGAACATATTTTCAAAAATTATAAAGAAAAACGATGTTCACCGAATTGGTTTTCCATATAATATGTAAAATGCTAATTTTCATAGTGATATCTACATAGGTATATAAAATATTTTTATCAGATTCTCTCCATTTTTCACATACCCTCTCCCAAACTATTAAATGAGCTAAAGACATGTAAAATCAATGTAGATCCTTTTTGTGTCACTGATATAATATTTATTGATACATATTTACATATTTAAAAAGAAGATAATACCACAACAACATAAACTAGAAATACTGTGAGCATAGCTCACTAAATGATACCCCCACTTCCCCACATAAGCTACATGGATGGTAGTGTTCAAGTTAGGCTATTCGAAATCCCCAAAAATTGTCAGATCAAAAGCTAAAATAGGAGGTGCACTATAACCTTACTTGATAAAGAATATCTGAAATTTCTATAAAATTCCATTCATTGGTTTAGATGGAGTTGCAGATTGCATGCATGTACCAGTATCATACTGGAAAATAGCAAGCAAATTTTGCCTTAAACACTTCATGCTTTTAAATTTAAGTTAAATTTGTTTTTATGTAAACTGATGGGAACAAAAGCATCATAATTAAAATGCTTCAGAATAAAATCAGAAACAATGAAACACATTTTTTAAAGGGAAACAACTCATATGTCAAAATACGTGTTGTGGCAAAAATATATATAATTTTTCCTACATTCAAAGGCAAGTTTAATTTGAAAATATAGTGGAAAAAGAAGTTCCTTGTTTAAACTAGAGTTACTGTGGCCTATTGGGCTACAAGTTAATTGGACCTTGAAATTGAGGTCACAGACAAAAACCATAGAGCAGACTGTCATGTACTACTCAAGACCAACCTATATGCCAAATATCATTGACCTACCACTTATAGTTGCTGAGAAAATGACCTAATCACAAAAACTTAACATGCTCATTAGACCGTGAAATTGAGGTCAAGGACAAAAGCCATATGACAGACTGTCATATACTACCTAAGACCAACCTACATATCAAATATCATTGACCTACCAGTTATAGTAACTGAGAAACTAAACTAAGCACAAAAACTTAACATGTTCATTGGACCGTGAAATTGAGGTCACAGACAAAAACCATATAGCAGACTGTCATGTACTACTCAAGACCAACCTATATACCAAATATCATTGACATACCATTTATAGTAACTGAGAAAATGACCTAATCACAAAAACTTAACATGAAAGTTTACGCTGCTGCCATCACCGCCGCTGTCACCACCGCCGCCGCCATCATACTTTGTACGCATATGTCTCGCTTTCCGCGCCTTTCGTTGCGGGCGAGACAAAAATGAATTCATTGAAAACAAAATACATGGTGCACATCTACAATATGTAATGAAGGTCCTGTATAAGTTTCATGAAATTCCAATCATTGATTTAAGAGGAGTACTGGATACCAAGTGGTCACCATATAGTTTGCATTGAGCCAAAATGACAAAGTCCAAAATATGTCAATATCTGGTAAAAGGGGAAGTATTGGAAAACAAAGTGCATAGTGCACATCTACAATATGTAATTAAGCTACTGCATAAGTTTCATTTTATTCCAATCAGTGGTTTAAGAGGAGTATTGAATACCAGGTGGTCAGCATTTGGTTTGCTTTGAGCTAAAATGACATAGTCCAAAACATGAAAAAATCTGGGAAAAGAGATATATTGGAAAACAAAAGGCATGGTGCAAATCTACAATATGTAATTAAGCTTCTACATAACTTTCATGAAATTCCAATCGATGGTTAAAGAGGAGTAGGGGATACCAGATGGTCACCATATGGTTTGCATTTAGCTAAAATGACAAAGTCCAAAACATGTCAAAAATTTAGAAAAAAAAGAATTATTGGAAAACAAAATGAATGGTGCACATCTACGATATGTAATTAAGGCCCTGCATAAGTTTCATGAAATTCCAATCAGCAGTTTCGGAGGACTAGTGGATACCAGGTGGTCTCCATATGGTTTGCAATGAGCCAAAATGACAAAGTCAAATAAATAAAATAAAAAAATAAATAAATAAAAAATAGGACTAAGTTCACCAATGTAAATTTTTTCAGAAAAATTCCCCCAAAATAAATATCAATATCAAAAGGCATATCTTCAATATATATACAAATGATCTATAAAAAAAAGTTACTACCATAATAACTGTAGGAGGGGTTGCCTGGACAAACTGTGTACCCTCTACATGTATGTCAAATTCATTAAAAAAATGACTAAGTTCAACAATGTATATTTTTCGGAAAAATACACCAAAATCCTAATAAATACCAAAAGGCATATCTTCAATATATGTACAAATCATCTGTAAAATAAAAACTTTTTGCCATAAAAACTGTAGTCTATCTTGGCCGGACAAACTGTGTACCCTCTATGAGAAAATCACAAAAAAACACTACGTTCAACAACGTTTTTTTTTTTTTAACAATGGACCAATATCAAAATCAATAACAAAAGGCACATCTACAATATATGCCAAATTGATCTGTAAAATAACAAGTGATGACCCTAAAGGATGTCTCGCCTGTCCCTGTTGGACTCTAAATTGATGTAAAATCTAAGTGAACTAATCAGAAAATGAACATGCTCACTAGACCGCGAAATTGAGGTCAAGGACAAAAGTCACCTGACAGACTGACATGTACTACCCAAGACCAACCTACATACCAAATATTATCAACCTACCACTTCTAGTTATTGAGAAATGGACTTAAGCAGAAAAACTTAACATGGCCACTAGACCGCGAAATTGAGGTCTAGGACAAAAGTCAACTGCCAGACTGACATGTACTACCCAAGACCAACCGACATACCAAATATTATCAACCTACCACTTTTAGTTATTGAGATATGGACTTAAGCAGAAAAACTTAACGTGGCCACTAGACTGCGAAATTGAGGTCAAGGACAAAAGTCACCTGTCAGACTGACATGTACTACCCAAGACCAACCTACATACCAAATATTATCAACCTACCACTTTTAGTTATTGAGAAATGGACTTAAGCAGAAAAACTTAACGTGGCCACTAGACCGTGAAATTGAGGTCAAGGACAAAAGTCACCT
>MJUU01022760.1:20195-57412 GCA_002080025.1 Modiolus philippinarum
ATCTCACTATAGACCAAATATGACAAGTCTAGGTATTATAGTTCCTGAGAAAAGGACTTGAATGTGAAACTATGTCGCAATGTTTATGTGCTTATTGAACCATGAAAACAAGGTCAAGGTCATCCAAAATATATGCTGCTGGAAAGGTCATCACTTGGTGGTGCTATGGACCAAAGATGATGTTTGTATGTATTACCCTTGAAAAGTTATGAAGGTTTTAGAAAAAAGTTTACGCCGCCGCCGCCGCCGTCGCCGCCGGATTGCTATACCTATGTCTCGCTTTCAGCGACTTTCGTCGCAGGCGAGACAAAAACTTCCTACCATAAAAGCTGTAGGAGAAACAGCCCAGACAAACTGTGTACCCTCTATGTCAATTTCATTAAAAAAAATAACCAAGTTCAACAATGTACATTTTCCGAAAAAACAGACCTATATCAAAATTAACACCAAAAGGCACATCTACAATATATTCCCAAAAGATCTGTAAAATAAAAACTTCCTACCATAAAAACTGTAGGAGATCTAGGCCGGACAAACAGTGTACCCTTTATGAGAAAATCACAAAAAAACGACTAAGTTCAACAACATTTATTTTTCGGAAAAATGGACCAATATCAAAATCAATTCCAAAAAGCACATCTACAATATATGCAAAAATGATATGTAAAATAAAAACTTCCTACCATTAAAACTGTAGGAGAAACAGCCTGGACAAACTGTGTACCCTCTATGTCAAATTCGTTAAAAATATGACTAAGTTCAACAAAGTATATTTTCCTGAAAAACAGACCAATATCAAAATCAATACCAAAAGGCACATCTACAATATATGCCTAAATGATCTGCAAAATAAAAACTTCCTACAATAAAAACTGTAGGAGGTCTAGGCTGGACAAACTGTGTACCCTATACGAGAAAATAGCAAAAATGACTAAGTTCAACAACGTATATTTTTCAGAAAAATGGGCCAATATCAAAATCAATACTAAAAGGCACATCAACAATATATGCCCAAATGATCTGCAAAATAAAATCTCCCTACCATAAAAACTGTAGGAGAAACAGCCCGGACAAACTATGTACCCTGCTGTGGACGGACGGATGGACAGACAAGCCCCCCNCCCCCCCCCCCCCCCCCACCCCGACTTATCGTTGTGGGGCATAAAAAGAATTATTTGAAAACAAAATGCATGGTGCACATCTACAGTATGTAATTAAGCTCCTGCATAAGTTTCATGAAATTCCAATCAGTGGTTTAGGAGGAGTAGTGGATACCAGCTTTTGGGTACAGGAGGACAGCGGACGGAAGGACGGACGGACGGAAGGAAGGACCCACGGAAGGAATGATGGACAGATGGACACTATGAACACTATATACTTCCCGCAAAGCAGGGGGTATAAAAATAATTATCTTAAACAATTGAATGGAAATTGCAATAAAGGTAAGCTTATGTCTGACTGACAGGCTATTAGGTGATAACTCAGGTAAACACTGCCAATGGATGTTTGTTTACGACTAAACTAATCCTTTAATTAGCAGAACAGGTGTAATTAAACTATCATTTTGGGTAATTAGATAAAAGTGACAAAGATTATGAGCTTCATACTTCCATTTTTGGCAATTTTTCGGAAACCGGGAGATTCTCAGCTCCCACTCGGGAGACTTATAGCTGGCTGGAGATATGTGAATTTTTGACAAAATATCAGGAGCCTCTCGACGAAATCGGGAGAGTTGACTGGTATGATATCAATAAAAAATTGATGGGTGTTCCATGGAACACTTGTGTCGCCTGCACTACAGAAGTGCCATTTTTGGCCAAGTGAACCTCTTAAATCTTTAAAATCAAATTTTCAAGTATCACATGCACAATTAAATCAAGTCATCAACAAATTCTGAAAGGTTGGTTGGAATATGACTTCTAGTTTTGAAAAGTACCACATAAACAACCTAAATAAACAAATGAGCTATTTTGGCTCAGTGAACCTCTAAGATCTGTAAAATCAAAATATTGTGAATCAGATGCACAACAAGATCAGGTGAACCAACATATCCTGCAAGTTTGGTTGGAATCTGACTTATAGATATGATGGAGTTGAGGATTAACTAACAAGAATAACAATTGAGCAACTTTGGCTCTGTGAACCTCTAAAATATGTAAAATCAAAATTCTGAGTATCAGATGAGCATCTACACCAGGTGAACAACATATCCTGAAAGATTGGTTGGAATTGGACATGTAGTTTTGAAGGATTTAACGGATTCAAAACCCGACAGACCCACAAATGAGCAATTTTGGCTCCGTGAACCTCTAAAATCTGTAAAATCAAAATTCTAAGTATCAGGTGCCCTTCTACACTAGGTGAACAAAATATCCAGAAAGTTTAGTTGGAATTGGACAAGCAGTTTTGAAAGAGTTCCAGATTTAAAAACCGACAGACCCACAAATGAGCAATTTTAGCTCTGTGAACCTCTTAAATCTGTAAAATCAAAATTCTAAGTATCAGGTGCACATCTACACCAGGTGAACAACATATCCTGAAAGTTTGCTTGGAATTGGATTAGCGGTTTTAAAGGAGTTGCAGATTCAAAACCCAAAATCACAAATGAGCAATTTTGGCTCCGTGAACCTCTAAAATCTGTAAAATCAAAATTCCAAGTATCTGGTACACAACTACACGAAGTGAACAACAATCCCTGAAAGTTTGGTTGGAATCAGGCAAGTAGTTTTGAAGGAGTTGCGGATTCAAAAACCGACATATGACGCAGGACGACGCAGTACCATACAGGACGATGACGACCACGAATAGTAATCCCTATGTGTCGACTCTGCTTACAGCAGGTGACACAAAAATGTCACTTGTGTCGATCAATGAAGTTTAATCCTTCTGCGTTGTTTGGCACTCGTGACATTTTATTGATATTCAAGACAGTCAATTACTTATACTTTAATTATTGTTCTTCATTTTTTGAAGTAACCATGAAGCCTTACTCAATGAGCAATGGCTCATATCTCATAGTGAATCCAAGATGACCCCTAATACTGCATCTAGTGATTGCTGGAAATCAAACAACAATACATTTATATCTTAACTCTCACAAATTTTTTATACCTGGTTTAGTTCCTATTAAACGCTTTCCTTTTCCTTCAATGCAACAAACTGAATCAAAGTCTTTTTGGACATTACGAACATACTGGTCTACAAATACAAAAATAGCATATCAAAAACAAGTGTGTATTGTATTGCAAGGCAATACCAAGTTCCCTACTGGTAGAACAAGGCTTTTGAAACCAAGTAAAATAGAGTTTTTTGAGTCAAAAACACATAACTCCAGCTCACATCAGTAGTTCATAACAAAGCAAAAACTTGATCTTGTTACTGATGGAGGTAGACTCCAAATAATACCTGCATGGTTAATAAAAAAGCTACAAGAAACTGATTTTTTTGTTGTTGTTATTTTCTTTAGTCAAAGGCCCACAACTCCCTAAAAACAGTTTGCCAAAACCCTACTTGAACTTGATCTGTAATTCAGTGAGGTAGGCTCATATACAATAAATGAGATCAATAACTGCAATGATTTGGTAAAAAGTGCAGAAACTGATATTTAACTAAAATTTTCTGAATTCAAGGCCCATAACTCCATAAAATCAAAGCTCTATAAGAGCTGAAGGTGTTCATACATGTATGTGTTGAAGTTAAGGCGATACAAAAATAATGATCAGATTCTCAGGCCATTTTTCTGAAAAAATGATGAGGCAGGGAGTGAGAAGATTTTTATTATTATTGGTTCAAAATCATGAGGCATCTTTTTACATTACTGAAATGCCCAGAAAGTGATGAGGCAGGTGATTTTTATTTTTTTTTTATTTGAAACTTGAATAAAAAAGTATAATGTGTTCCCAGAAAAGAGATGAGGCAGGGGCCTAAGAAGCTAATGTATTTTTTTATTTTGCCTAAATAATTCACCTCATTTTTATGTCCAATTTCAGACTAAGGCATACCGCTGCAGTAAAAATATTATATCATATAAGCAAGATTTGGACTTCTTCCTAAATTATGACTGTTGTTTTAGGGATATGAATTATTAACCTTTTTATTCTAGGGATATTAAAAGGAAATGTGGAATATTGATATATGTATCTAAATATTTTCATGCAGAGGATATCCCAATGTTTAAGACAGAAACGATCAGTCTTTACGTATGTTTTTAAAATGCATGCAATTCTCCCTCGTGAACATGAACGATTATGCAAGACGAATTTTGTACATGGATTGACAAAGTTAATGATAATCATCATAAAGTTAGACGATTAAAATAAGCCAATTAGAGAAGATGAAACTACCTATGTGAATCTTGTTAATTTATATCCACATGCAAATTAACAACATGCGCATCGAGTGCAAATATGGTATTTCCACGGAAGCAATCAAATAATCGAGAATCCTTAACACAGTCCGATCTCCCATTTCTGATAACGGCGGAGTCACAGCAGAGACATATTGTTACATCTAGATACTAGTATGTGTGCCGTTTGTCTAAAATCAAAACATACAAAAAATGTAAACAAACACCATTCAGGTCTCTCTAGTGGCTGATTGAGATTGACACGTGAAACATTATATTCGGGTTTGTACAGAATGGCTGCGTGAGGAGGATCAGACAGTTAACTATCAAAACATTATGAAAATTCTAAAAATGTGCCACAACTTTGGTAACGAAACCTTTTTGACATCTTTCAACATTATCTTTACACATGAAACAAATATTTTGGTTTTCATTCTGCAAATGTAGAAATGAACTAAATAATCCTTTAATTTTTCAATACAGGAAATTTAATTAGTTTAACAATGGTGAGGTAGTAATTAAAATGGGTTTGGGTGTATTATAAACGTCTCAAACTACATTCAAGCCTATTCGACACCTGCTTTTTAGTTTCAATCCGCCTTCACTTTAAAGCCTTTCAACACCCTGATTCCCTCTTTAACCTATGTTCAAAAATTTTTACCATTTCAGGACAATAGCATGTACTGGTAACATTCTACCATGTTATTCAGTAATTTACTGTATTATTTACAATTTTATAAGACTAGCAAACTTTTTAACCTGTTTAGAGTTTCTTGACATGCATGTAATCTATATTTATTGATTCAAGCTGTACCAATAGCTATGGTGTTCAGTACAAACACCTAAAAATCAGTGGAACAGAACAAAACTTTAACTTTAGATTGACTCACTCACATACCAAATATGAAATAACTATGGTTAAGAAAAAAATGTGGAAAACGCATATTTACTAAATTTTTCTATGTCAGAGGCCCATAAATCTGCCAAAGATTAGTGGACCGGAACCAAATTTAAACTTGTTCTGTAACTATATGAGGTAGACTAACAAACAAATTGTATGAAATTCTATTAAATATTAAAATTTAAGGCAATTTGCACAATACATTTTTGGCAAATTTTGACTCTTCATTCCTCAGAAATGAGAAAAGATTGCAAAAATCTTAATTGTTGTGCACTATGTTTAATTTTCATGAGGATCTCATGAAAACATGCATCAAAATCAAACAAGAAATATATTTTCTTTTAGATTCAACCCTTTTGGGGCCCATTTATCTTGTAATTTGTTATTTTATCTGCTGATATACCAAAGATTGGAAATGTTTTAAGAAAGAAACCAAAACAAAATCTGACAAATATTTATTATTTTACAGCCAAATGTGTTACACTGCAATTTTGTCCTCCTTGGCTCTTTTTGAAAGGGTGAGAAGGATCACAATGCACAAAAAAATAGTAATGGTGCATTATATGATACCCCGCCACAATTCACAATATTTCAAAGTTAAAAAGGGCATAACTCCAGAACCCTATGTACTGCTAAACCCAAAATTACACTTGGCCTGTGTTTTGTGTTAAACAACTCACATAACAAGTTTAAAGACAGTATGATATTTCATTCACAAGTTATCAAAATTTCAAAGTTTCAATGGGCATAAATCCAGAACCCCTTGAACCTCTGAACCCAAAATCAAACTTGGTCTAAGATTTAAATAAAACCAATTACATACCAAGTTTGAAGGCAGTTTGTTATTTCGTTCTCAAATTATCAGTCTGAAACCCTAAAATTCACAAAATTTCAGTTTCAATGGGCATAACTCATGAACCCCTTGGACCTCTGAACCAAAAATCAAACTTGGTCTGAGTTTTATAGTAAACAATTTGCATACCAAGTTTGAAGGCAGTATGTTATTTGGTTCACAAGTAAACAGTCAGAAACCCTAAAATTCACAAAATTTCAAAGTTTCAAGGGGCATTACTCATGAACTCCTTGGACCGCTGAACCCAAATTTAAACTTGACCCAAGTTTTGTGGTAAACAACTTAAATTCAAAGTACGAAGACCTAATGTTACTTCCTTCCAAGTTATCACTCGTAAACCTTCCTGTGACGGACAGACAGATGGACATATGGATGGACTGACAGACAGACGAACACATGACCGAGGGTATCAAATAATACCTCGCCACTTCATGTAGTGGGGTATAACAATCCAAGCCTTCCTTTGGCAAAAAGGAATATTGTACTAAATATTCAAAGAGACTGGACAACTGCAGCTAAAGGTCATTGACTGAAAATATGTCAACAGACAACACCCATTAGCCTGATGACAAAAGAAGCAATATAACATAACAGGAATTTTTTGATGACAGATAAAGAGCCTATGTAAATTTTTACCTTCCAAGATTGTCAACGTGCTTAAAACACATTTCCATGCATCTCCACTAAAAAAATCCTTAGCAGCTGCTTGTATGTCTTTTTGCAGTAAAACAGATGTGTATTCTAGTAGACTCTCTGGCTTTGTTTCGACTTCTTCTTCTTCTATAAGAGAATGGTTGCGTTCAGCCCTAAGAACAGCAGCTTCATCAGCCATTTTGTGCAAAAATACTGAAATGAAATGATCTATAATTTATTCCCATTTGTGCAAACAATAATAAACAGCTCTTGAAAGCCTAAAAGATTGTACCCTTTTCAAATATACAAGAGCTTTCGCTGAATGGCAGCCTTTCAGACCCCTTACTCAATGAATAAATTTGGTAAGGTCTAAAAATAGACATGGGGGTCTTTGAATGCATTTTTTATTTACCCCCATCATCCATAGAATTCCTCCACATACATACAATATAAACCTGTGATAACAACATAACCACCCACAGCATTTTATATATTAAATGCCTTCAAAGGGTCCAAGACCAAATTTTCTGGAACAGCTTTTCAAATTCAAGTGAGTGTTTTACACAATGCAGGTAGGAACACAAAACAAGTATGGACACAATGATATCATCCTAAAGTCATCATAACTTTTCATAAGGGTTACAATGAAAATATTCGGTGGAAATTAGACAAATTAGCGAAATTCAATATACAATGTAAATGTTCCATATCATTAAAAGATAAATAACAAAACAGAAAGTGAAAGGTATAGAATTTCACTATTTAATGATAACAGGAAATTCTGTCTCTACATATAATCATATAATAAAAACAATTATAGACTTTGAATAGATTGCTTCAGGCATTTATCATATACTTAGTTAAAATATGATTAAAATTATACCCCTAAGTTTTATCAAAACTCAACGAGGTGCTGGTGGTATGACATTGTAATCAACTGCTTCCAATAATTATCACATGCCTTTCTGTCATTTCTCATTATTCCATAAAAAATGATAAACATTTCTCACAATATCAACATAATAATAAATATAACAAGTGCTGTCGCCGAATGGCAGCCAATTATATGTAAAATTAAAGTGAATGTGGACACAGTTAAGAGCTTGACACAGTAACTAGATCAACACAATAAGAAGCATTGCACAGACTTAATTAGCTGGACACAAACTAGGAAACTGAAAATTAGCTCTATTGTTCCCCAAAATCTCAGAAACTGTAAAAATTATGCAAAATCTGCTGACATACTACTGACAGCTCACATCAAGATGATCCAAAGAAAAAAGTCCCATCAAATCCAATTAAAAATAAAGATTTTACACATTTTGAAAAATTGCAATTTCAGCTCCTTTGACCCTTAAAGGTCAGAAAAGGTGAAAGATACACAACATCACTTGATAAACTACTGAAAGCTTACAACAAGAGGAATTCAAAGAAAAAAAAATCCAATTGAAATCTGATGAGAAATAGAGATTTTACATATTTCTGAAAATTGCATTTTTGGCCCCTTTGATCCCTTAAAGCTCGGAAATGGTAAGAGCTACGAAAAATCCAATGACATACCACTGAAAGCTTACAACAAGAGGAATCTAAAGAAAAGAATCCCACCAATATCCGATGTAAAATAAAAATTTTAGGTAATCTGCACGTTTGCAATTTTGGTCCCCATTTTGGTCCCTTATAGCTCCAAAAAGAAAAAAAAAATATCAAAAATCTAATACTATAGTGCTATGTTAATTTTTCTTAAGGAATCCATTGAGAAAAACTTCATCAAAATCGGACAAGAAATGAAAAAAAAAAAATTTTTTGAGATCCCCCTTTTTGGGCCCCATTTATCTCATTAACCGTACATGCTGCATGAAAACTGTTGGCACACCACTGATTGAAAATTTCCTGGGAAGCACACTGAAAGAAACTCCATCAAAATATAATATGTGAAAACACCCAATTTTGCCCTTTTTGGCCCCTTTTTTTTAAAACGGGAAGGGCCACAAAATCAAAAACCAATCAAAGCCTTCCTTTTGTGTCAAGGAACATTCTGTAAAAATTTCATAAGGATTGATCCACTTGAACCTAAGTTATTAACCAAGAACAAAAAGTGTCTACAGACGACGACGACGCCGACAACGACAACGACTACAGGGCCATACCATAATACAACCTCAAATTTTTTGCGGTCGTATGAAAAAAGCTACAATATAATGCTACAAATGTAAAACATTGACTTAGTTGGTAACCAGGAAGTAGTTTCCTAACAGGTCTGAAAAAGCATCTCACAGCATGGCATGATTATACAAAGCCTCTAACAAAATTTCACATCTGTACTTTATACCCTTGCTGAGATTAATGCAATGGAAAGTTCCTTTATTGTGCTACAAATGTCAAAAATTGACTTAATTGGTAAACAGGAAGTACTATCCCGATTCGTCTGAAAACGCATCCCACAATATGGCATGACTATACAAAGCTTGTGACAAAATTTCAGATCTGTACCTTTTACCATATCAGCGATAAATGCTATGAAAAAGTATTATGGACTGACCCACATACGCATGTATACACACATGCACACACACACACACAGTCACAGATCAAAAACAGTATACCCCCTATCCCCGTTGAGGAGCCAGGGTGTAATACTGGATTTTATAAGTATAGATATATTTTTAAGGTAGATAAATACCTGTAGCAACCTATATCAAAGCTAACAAGAGCTGTGGCCGAATGACAGCCAGTTATACCCTAATGATGATAGTGATTGTAAGAGCACTTTGCCAGTTTAATTGATGTTTGTCAACAATCCCGCACCCATGACCAAGAAAGACAAATTTTGGCATTTATTTTATTAATTTCGAAATGTAATCCAGACCTCCTGTTTTAAGTGCCCACATCTCACTATTTTATAATGCCAAGTTTTCTTACATTTGACTTGATGAGTGCCCTGTGTTTGTCTATATGTTGTAGTTGTCCACTAGCTTAAGACACTAGTGCTTTTGTCGGGCAAAGGATGATAGTGATTGTAAGAGCACTTTGCCAGTTTAATTGATGTTTGTCCACAATCCCACACCCATGACCAAGAAAGACATGGATGTAGCATTGCTCGACAATTAGCAAAGAATTCCGCTTAAACCGGTGCTAGGGGCCGTCTTGAACTTACTATGAGGTATGAGCAAAGCTCATTGTTGAAGGCCTCATGGTGACTTCAAGATGAAGAACAACAATAAAAGCATTGTTCCTTTGCTTGTTTTTTACCATGTATTTGTAGAGACTTTGTCTCATGTGCATTTACTCCATATTCTTTTATTCACCATACCCTTACTGAATTAATATGTAAAGTGCAAATTTAAGTGTTTGGGGATACAATACAGGTGTTGACACAGTACAAGTGTGGACACAAAACAAGTATGGACACAATGATAATTCCTCATGAAATAATGTGAAAAATCAACATTATAAAATTATGGTAAAACAGCAAGAAGTTGAGTTAGGGACTTGAAAATGGGAGACACAATACAACTGTTATACCAAAGCTTCAGATATAATATCAAAGCATTACTACATACAAAAGCTGAGAAATCTTTTGACCAAAAAAAATTCAATATATGGCTAAAATGGGAAAAAATCAAAGTTATCATCAAACAGGTAGTAAATGAGTAACAAACTTAAAAAGGGGAGACACAGTACAACTCATCATACCAAAGCTTCAGACCAAATATCAAATCATTACTACATACACAAGCTGATAAATCCTGGACAAAAAATGTTCTGGACAGACGGACAGATGGACAAGGGTTAAACAGTATACCCAACTCTCCTACACAGCAGTGGTATAAAATTGTATAGTACTGACATGTAAATGTAATGCTATATAGAAGTATACTTACAACTGATATCTGCAGCAGATACACTTTCCTGTATTCTGTGTAGTTGATTTGAACTACCTGTCAATTTGAAGGGAAAAAAAGGAGCTCGTAAGAGGCATAATAAAAATGCAGCACTTTGCACATTAATATATTTGGACAAGTCAGTGATGATATCAAAGTGCCCATGAAAAGTTTGAATACAAAGAATGAGTCAAAATTAGTGAACATGTATTTTTACCGTAAATAACTGAAAACATTTGCAAAATTTCAAAGTCTCAAGGGGCATAACTCCCAAACCGCTTAAACCTCAGACTCAAAATCGAACTTGGTCTAAGAATTATAGTTAACAACTAACATACAAAGTTTGAAGACAGTATGTTATTTTGTTAACAAGTTATCAGTCGCAAACCCTAAAATTCACGTAATTTCAAAGTTTCAAGGGGCATAACTCATGAACCCCTTGGACCTCTGAACCCAAAATGGAAATTGGCCTGAGTTTTGTGGTAAACAAGTTAGATACTTCCCTTGAAGACTTTATGTTATTTTGTTTAAAAGTTGTCAGTCGGAAACCTTTGGGGGACGGAGGGACAGACGGACAGACAGACAAAAGGACGGACACACGACTGAGGGTATCACATAATACCTCGCCACTATGTGTGGCAGGGTAAAAAAAAACACAAATATAATTTTAGAATTAAAGATATTAAAGTCCTGCAACATTTGTATTTTGAAATAAATTTGATGAAAATGAATTTAATACCAATTTCATATTCAAAGTAGTTTCAAAATGTCTAGTTATTAAAAAGGGCTAAATGCAAAATACAACCCATCTTGGAAAGATGAATAATTAAAGGGATACTGCAAAATAAGAGCTCAGAAGATGAAGCCAAAGATGTAAATAAAGGTGACATAATTTAAGACATAAAACAACAAAATGCCCCAACCTCAGTTAATTTTAACCAACTTGCCTCATTGAGAGGGTGCTTTCCGCTTGGAAGTCTGTGATAATAAAATTTGTAATCATACCTTATGAACTCGATTTTAATAAAAATACAAAAAACGACAGTAGAAAAGTATGAAATTGTTCAACTTACAATTTTGTTGTAATGTAGAAATACTCATTAGCTACTTAATCAAATTTCTGTTTCCTGTTTTATTTAAAAATCAGTTATTAAGAAATAAATCAGAAGTCAAGCTACAAACTTTTCCAAATGTGGTTATCTCCACATTAACAAATAGAACTAGGGCATGTCAAACTAGAACTAGGGCTTGTCAGAAGGGCCTCACAATTTCAATCCTGAAATTCCGGGCAAAAGTAAAATTGAGGTAAGTGTGGATTCACATTCTGTTTGACACACAAATGTGTTGATACAGTAATTTGCTGAATACAGTGATTTCTTGAAGTTTTACCAAACCATGTCATTTCTCAGCTTCAGACTTAATATCAAATCATTCCAAGCTGATACAAGAAAAAAAATCTTTTGAAGAAAATTTGGTTTATAGTAAAAAGTCTAAGTATTGGCAAACAGGAAGTGGATGTTTGACAAATTTGAAAACCACTTTCACAATACAACTCATCATTTCAAAGCTTCAAACCAAATTTCAAATAATTCCCTCCAGTAGAAGCCAAGAAATCTGTTTCGGAAATTTAGTTTTTAGTAAAAATTCAAAGTCTTAGCAAACAGGAAGTGGATGTCCGACAAACTTGAAAATTGCTTGCACAATACAATTCATAGACCAAATTTCAAATCATCCCTCCAGTTGAAGCCAAGAAATATGTGGCAAAAATTTGTTTTTTTTTGTAAAAATTCAAAGTATCGGCAAACAGGAAGTGGGCACCCGACAAACTTGAAAATTGTTTACACAATACAACTCATCATTTCAAAGCTTCAGACCAAATTTCAAATCATTCCCGCCAGTTGAAGCCAAGAAATCTGTGACGAAAATTTTGGGGTTTTTTTGTCAAAATTCAAAGTATTGGCAAACAGGAAGTGGGCACCCGACAAACTTGAACATTGCTTATACAATACAACTCATCATTTCTAAGCTTCAGACCAAATTTCAAATCGATTCCTTCAGTAGAAGCCAAAAAATCTTTGATGGAAAATTTGGTTTATAGTAAAAAATCAAAGTATTGGTAAACAGGAAGTGAATGTCCTACAAGCTTGAAAATTGCTTACACAATACAACTCCTCATTTCAAAGCCCCAGACCAAATTTCAAATCATTCCCTTCAGTAGAAGCCAAGAAATCTTTGAAAGAAAATTTGGTTTTTAGTGATAATTCAAAGTATTGGCAAACAGGAAGTTGGCGCCCAACAAACTTGAAAATTGCTTACACAAATCAACTCATCATTTCTAAGCTTCAGACCAAAATTCAAATCATTCCCTTCAGTAGAAGCCAAAAAATCTTTGAAGGAAAATTTGGTTTATAGTAAAAAATCAAAGTCTTAGCAAACAGAAAGTGGATGTCCGACAAACTTGAAAATTGCTTACACAATACAACTCATCATTTCCAAGCTTCAGACCAAATTTCAAATCATTCCCTCCAGTTGAAGCCAAGAAATCTGCGACAAAATTTTGGTTTTTAGTAAAAATTCTAAGCATCGGCAAACAGGAAGTTGGCGCCTGACAAGTTTGAAAATTCCTTACACATTACAACTCATCATTTCCAAGCTTCAGACCAAATTTCAAATCATTCCCACATATAGAAGTCATGAAATTTGTGAAGGAAAAAATTGTTGACAGACAGACAGACGGACAAAGTGAAAACTATAGGGCACCAGCATCTCGATGCGGGGCCCTAATTAGATTTATTAAAAGCACCAAAACAAGGTAAATTGATGCATAAGAAATATGAATAAACTGTCAAAATACATGTGATACAGAAATTGTTCATTCACTCTGTTTAACCTTTGCTTAACACAGCAATTCTGAACAATTTGGCTAATCTAGACTGGTCAGATAGATATGTACAACACTTTTCACTTTAGCTATTGCAATTAACTCCTAGACCCATGCAAAAATTACAATGCAAATGATATGGAGTAAGAGTTTAAGTATATAATATTATCGAGACCATCTTTCACTTACCAATGCAATTTGAGCAACATGCATAACTGCATATAATATAACGCATGATTATACAAAGCTTCTGACAAATTTTTAGATCTGTACCTGTTACCATTGCTAAGAAAAATGGGACAAAATGGTGTTAAGGAGGAACCCACACAGAAGCACACACACACCCACAGACAGAAAACAGTATACCCCTATCCCCAATGGGGAACGGGAATATTATATAAATACACAAATTGTTTCAAATATGTATCCTCTGATTATCTGTACAGAGTTGATACCAGTTGGAGGAAAAAGACATGTGTTGGAAACATTTTGTGTATTAGTCATGTTTGTAAAATCTGAAAATATGAATTGTAAAATTTCACATTTATTCTGGATCTTTTCCACAAAGGAGTTGATATAAAAAAACATAAATAACCAAAAATGTACTTCATACACTTAAACTGTTCCCACTTAAAGTCTTGTTTCGATGTTTATTACTTCACACTTAAAATTCTATAATTCCAATGCATATATAAATAGCAATTTTCTTATATTCATCTATAAATCATCATGATTTGAAACAATTTAATGGCAGTGATTTTATAATATATATATATAATTATGGGTTAAATCATACAGACTGCCTGCATCTCACCTGTAAGATATAGAAATGCTGATGAGGCATGGCCTGAATCTTCTATACGCTGATAGCTTGTATATGAATTTGCTTCATGGAAATTTAAAAGAAAGTACATGTACAATGATAACAAGAGCTGTCGCCGAATGGCGTCCAATTATACCCCCGCTCTGACAGATTCTACCCTGAATCATAGAGGGAAAGTGCAAATTCAAGTGTGTATGTGAACCCAATACAGAAGTGAACATCAAAATTGACTAAGTCAGTAAACAGGAAGTAGTGTCTTGATTGGTCTGAAAACAAATCCCACAATATGGCATGACTTTACAAAGCTTGTGACAAAATTTCAAAGCTGCATCATAAAACAATGCAGAGAAATCTTTGACGAAAAAATTACTCCATTATGCCACAATTGCAAAAAAATTGACCAAGTGGGTAAACAGGAAGTAGTATTCCGACAGGTCAGAAAACGCATCCCACGATATGGCATGACCGTGCAAAGCTTCTGACAAAATTTCAGCTTTGTATTATTTACCATTACTGAGAAAACTTTGACGAAAATTCACTATATAATGCTACAAGTGTCAAAATTGACCAAGTTGGTAAACAGGAAGTAGTACCCTGACAGGTCAGAAAATGCATCCCACGATATTGCCTGACCATGCAAAGCTTCTGACAAAATTTAAGCTTTGTATCATTTACCTTTACAGAGAAAGCTTGACGAAAATTCTCTCTATAATGCTACAAGTGCCAAAATTGGCCAAGTCGGTAAACAGGAAGTAGTATTCCGACAGGTCAGAAAATGCATCCCACGATATGGCATGACCATGCAAAGCTTCTGACAAAATTTCAGCTTTGAATCATTTACCATCACAGTGAAAACTTTGACGAAAATTCACTCTATAATAATACAAGTGTCAAAATTGACCAAGTCGGTAAACAGGAAGTAGTAATCCGACAGGTCAGAAAACGCATCCCACAATATGGCATGACCATGCAAAGCTTCTGACAAAATTTCAGCTTTGAATCATTTACCATTACTGAGATAAATGCGACGAAAATGTGTTACGGACGGATCATTTACCATCACAGAGAAAACTTTGACGAAAATACACTCTATAATGCTACAAGTGTCAAAATTGACAAAGTCGGTAAACAGGAAGTACTATTCCGACAGCTCAGAAAATGCATCCCACCATATGGCATGACCATGCAAAGCTTCTGACAAAATTTAAGCTTTGTATCATTTACCATCACAGAGAAAAGTTTGACGAAAATTACTCTATAATGCTACAAGTGTCAGAATTGACCAAGTCAGTAAACAGGAAGTAGTATTCGGACAGGTCAGAAAACACATCCCACGATATGGCATGACCATGCAAAGCTTCTGACAAAATTTCAGCTTTGTATCATTTACCATCACAGAGAAAACTTTGACGAAAATTCACTCTTTAATGCTACAAGTGTCAAAATTGACCAAGTCGGTAAACAGGAAGTAGTATTCGGACAGGTCAGAAAGCGTATCCCACAATATGGCATGACCATGCAAAGCTTCTGACAAAATTTACGCTTTGTATCATTTACCATCACAGAGAAAACTTGACAAAAATTCACTCTATAATGCTACAAGTGTCAAAATTGACCAAGTCGGTAAACAGGAAGTAGTATTCCGACAGGTCAGAAAACGCATCCCACGATATGGCATGACCATGCAAAGCTTCTGACTAAATTTCAGCTTTGTATCATATACCATCACAGAGAAAGCTTGACGAAAATTCACTCTATAATGCTACAAGTGTCAAAATTGACCAAGTCGGTAAACAGGAAGTAGTATTCCGACAGGTCAGAAAATGCATCCCACGATATGGCATGACCATGCAAAGCTTCTGACTAAATTTCAGCTTTGAATCATTTACCATCACAGTGAAAACTTTGACGAAAATTCACTCTATAATAATACAAGTGTCAAAATTGACCAAGTCGGTAAACAGGAAGTAGTAATCCGACAGGTCAGAAAACGCATCCCACAATATGGCATGACCATGCAAAGCTTCAGACAAAATTTCAGCTTTGAATCATTTACCATTACTGAGATAAATGCGACGAAAATGTGTTACGGACGGACCCACACACACACACACACACACACACACACACACACACACACACAGACTGAAAACAGAATACCCCCTATCCCCCATGGGGAGCGGGGGTATAACTATCCCCCATGGGGAGCGGGGTATAACAAATACCGAAGTTACTGCTAAAGATTTTAAAAGAATGGTTCCCATTTATAATACTTACAACTTTCATTGGCAAAAGGTACCCTCTTGTTCAACTGTGTAATCTATAAAAATGAGAAAATTATTACACTTGGAAACTGTTTTGTAAGAAAAGTAAAGAAAAACAAGAAAATACTTGAGCCACATTACTGTGCTATGCCTAGTAAAAAAGATATGTGTCTACCATGCTAACACTTTAAAACCAACATTAAACAAATAAAATACTTACGGGGTGTTCCAGAAAAGTTGGGGGGTTTGACACTATTTCTGCGATTCTCTGGAGAAAAGGCAAGTTTGTTAAATATTCAAACCAGTTATCTAATAATGCTATATACCACAGAACCCAGCAATGAATAGGCTACAATAACGATCCAGAGACTGTAGTTTTTTTGAACACCTCAACATAATTTCAAACTTTCAGGAGAAAAATTATTTTTTCTAACATTTTACCTTTCTAACTGGTAAATGAATCGTTTTACATGTTCACGTTTATTCAATAATGCAATTTCAACAAGACTTTGTCGCTAAAAAATATCTTCTACAATCATTGCTCCAATAGTTTACATGTTTTGTATGCGTGACTGTGGGGGGGGGNGAGGAGTCATATATCTTAGAGCTGGGAAAGTGGTGGTTTATTTTGTTGTAAGAAACAACATGTTTTCATAAGGGTAGAGACATATTATGCAGTGTCTATGATACTAAAACCTTTTTAAAACGTACAATGACATCTTTCGTGGTTTGATCAAATAATTACCTGATAATTTTGTAAGAGGAATTTATAAAAAAAAATAGTAAATCTTGTATAAAGGGCTACACTCAGTGCAGCATGATACGAACTCAGTATGTTGAACACTGAAATTTGAACAAGTGTAATTCAAAATGAATGAAGACACAGTAAAGAGCTTGAACCAGTAATTAGCTGAACACACACTAAGGAGAACGAGTGTGGATCGTATTGCAAGGCAATACAGAAGTCACCTACCGGTGGAATAATTCTTTGTTTTTCCAGCAAAAATAGTTAAAGAAGAAAAGTTTTCTAAGCCCAAGGCCCATAAATCCATCAAAAATCATTGGACCAGACCCATAATCAAACTTGATCTGTAACCCATAGTGGTTGACTAACAATGCAAATATCAACTTAATATCTGAAATGGTTTAGAAAAAAAGTCAGGAAAACCTATATTTTACCAAAATTTTCTCAGTCCATTGCCCAATGGAACCAAACTCAAACTAAATCTGTAACTCATAGTGGTAGGCTCACAAAGAAAATATTAGCTTCATATCTAGAACAATTTAGAAAAAAAGTCAAGAAAACCTATATTTTACCAAGATTTTATAAGTCAAAGGCCCATTACTCTGTCCAAAATCTCCATCCCTTTCAAACAGTAAAAGCTTCACCAAATCTAATTACATAATACTGAAGGCTTATTTAAAGAGGAATCCAAAGAAAAAAATCCCATCTAAATCAGATGAAAAATACAGATTTCACATTTTTCAAAACATTGCAATTTTGGTCCCTTTGAACCCTTGTAGCTTGGAATCGGTCAGAGCTATGCTAAATCCATTGGAATACAACTGAAAGCTTTTTTTAAAGAGGAATCCAAAGAAAAAAATCCCATCAAAATCCAATGAAATATTCAGATTTCACATATTTAAAAAAAATTGCAATTTTGGTCCCTTTGACCATTGTAGCTTGGAATCGGTCAGAGCTATGCTAAATCCATTGGACTACAACTGAAAGCTTATATCAAAAGGAATCCAAAGAAAAAATCCCTTCCAATCCGATGAAAAATAAAATTTTAGGTAATCTGCCTATCTGCAATTTTGTCCCCATTCAGCCCCTCATAGCTCAGAAACTTTAAAAGTTATCAAAAATCTTATGGCTAAGCCTATGCGAATTTTCCATAAAGAATCAATTGGAAAAAACTGCATCAAAATCGGGCTAAAAATTTTTAAAAAATGAAATTTTTGAAAATCACCCTTTTTGGGCCCATTTATCTTGTAAATGGTACATGCCACGTAAAATCTATTGACATACCACTGACATGAATTATATATATATATCCCCCCCCTTTCCCCCACCCCCCCAGAGGGGAGATGTATGGAAAATATCATTTTTCACCCGAAAGTTTCAAATTATGTTGAGGTGTTTGGAGAAACTACATTCTGTGGATCTTTATTCTCTTGACCATCATGTAGCCTCTTTATTGCTGGGTTTCTTGGTACCGGTATATGGCATTATTACATACTTGCATTTGAATAATGTGCGATTTTACCTTTTCTCCAGACAACCACACAAAAAGTATCAAAAAGTTTGCCCCCCCCTAAGCACCCCACCATATTTGCTGGTATGCTGTGTACATGCTGTTTATGGATTATACTCATTCAGTGGTTCTTTATAGTAAAATTTTTGTATGCAAGTCTCTGAAGGGATAACTAAACATTCCCTGCTCATGATAACATGAATATTTTATTTCTTTTTACGACAAATATTCTAAATCTTTTGTTTTATTCATACCAATTCAAACAAGTAATTTATTGAGAAAAAAGGAGTAATCTCCCCTTACCCCAAGTCTTCTATCTTAAAGTGGATTTTTTTGGTGTTTCCCTTTGTTTTCCTATATTCAACTCAATTCCCTAATGAAATGATAGATTTGCTCAGTAGGAAAAGATTAAAGCCAGAACCTTGTGTCATTAATATAAGTAAATCTATTTGTGTTTCAGAGTCTTGAAGCCCTCTGACAACATTTTTTTTTTAAATCTTTACTGATTTCTGAAATTTTGTTAAAATTACAAGCTAATATGTTTCACAAGGATTTCAATTTCAAAACAAAAATAATCAATATTGGACAAAAATTAAAAAGAAAAAGATTTTTCTTTATGACTAGATATTGTTTAGTGTAATTATCTTTGTTTGTATATCCCTCACTATAAATATTTTCCATTACTCAAATTTTCATACAGTCTTATATCTTTAGGTAAAATTTCATTACAATTATAGGCAGATGGCCAGAGAGACAGACATGAGAGCGTGATTCCAGGTTAGAAATAGAGGTACTGTGGTCCACTGGGCCACAAACAAATACCCCCGCATGCCCAATATAATAAGAAGTTTAAATAATGAGAATAAATATTAAATCATTTCCACATACAGAAGCAAAGAAAACTTTGACAAAAATTTTCATTAGTAGTGGTATATATAACTAAGTATCAATGTATCGGTAAACAGGAAGTAATAGCACATCAAACCTGAAAATAGCTTACACGGTACAACTCATCTATGTGAAGCTTGAGACTAAATATTAAATAATTTCCACTTCTAGAAGCAGAGAAAACTTTGACGAAAATTTTCATTAGTAGTGGTATATATAACTAAGCATCAACATACCAATGTATCGGTAAACAGGAAGTAGTAGTGCAACCAACCTGAAAATAGCTTACACAGTACAACTCATTATCATGAAGCTCCAGACCAAATATGAAATCATTTCCACTTTTGGAAGAAGAGAAAACTTTGACGAAAAATTTTCATTAGTAGTGGTATATGAAACTAAGTATTAATGTATCGGCAAACAGGAAGTAGTAGCGCCACAAACATGAAAATATCTGACACTGTACAACTCATCATTTGGAAGCCTACTGCTAAATATCAAATCATTCCCACCTGTGGAAGCCAAGAAAACGTTGACAGTAAAAGTGTTACGGACAGACGGAATGACGGACGGACGGAAGGACAGACAGACGGACACCACCATCACTATATACCCTCCGCTTTTACAAAGCGGGGGTATAATAATACATAATTCATGAAGCTTCAAACAAATGAACACATTCTTGAAAACAAGGTAAAAAAATCCTAAATTAAAGATATTGGGTGACTGACCAAGTGAATCCAGTATAAATTTTTCTTTTGCTTTAAAATCTATAATAACAAATACCTTCTTTCTTTTTAGATGATTTCTGATCCTGTGACCTATCAAAGATGCTATGTTTAACGATGTTTGGCCTCAGCTTTGTTGGACTCAGTGTCATGGTTATGTTATATGCTACAATAGAAATAATGCAACTTCAAAAACGCTTCAATTTTGCAGCAAAAGAGGATCAACCTCTGTAGTTACTGTATTATTTCATATCTAAAGATTTCTAAGTGTCTTCCTCAGTTGCTTTTAATTTTACATATCTTACTGCATGGTCATTTTTTGATTTTCATTCAGATCACCCGATCTCTTTTTTTCACCCTAGTGAAAGGAGTTAAATCCCCAAATTTGGGTCATTTTCTGTCTGTTATATACATGTATGTTTCAGATTTCATTATTATTTCATAATTCTTATCATCTATTATAATCTATTTGTTGTTCTCCATGCACAATAGATACAAAAACCTTCTGAATCTTTCTATTTTGTATGACATTCTACAAACACATGTCTGGCAACATATAATTTCAATTACGGTCACTCTGACCTTGACCCTTGAACTACTTTCTCTGAAATCAATAGGGTTTTCTCTCTCCTGGTACACAACAATATATTGAAGTTTCATTTTAATTGGATGCAAGTAAACTTTTTGAGTTATCATCTGTAAACTATTTTTTCTGAAATTTACAATTTATTTTTGGTTACAGCAGCCCTGACCTTTGACCAGCTTTCTCCAAAATCAATGGGTTCCTCCCTTCTTGATACCAAACAAAATATCCAAATTTCATTTCAATTGGATGTAATCTTCTCTGAGTTATCATCTGGAAACCAATGCTTTGTGCATCCTCCCATCTGCAAGCAGCAGAGGTCACCTTCATTGCAACTTGGCTTAACATGCTCACTAGACAGTGCATTGATTTCAAGGACAAAAGCTATATGACAGACTGTCATGTACTACCAAAAACCAACCAATATATCAAATATCAAAGTGCTAAATACTGAGGTGCTGTTAAGGCACTTTAGCTTTGAAATAAGAAAAGATGTAAAAGTTGATATTTAATAAAAGAAAATGTGTCCCTGGGACAACGATGCCCATGTCACACAGATATATCAGCAAACAGGAAGTAGATGAGCGGCATATTTGAAAAGGGGAGACATGGTACTACTCATCATAAAAAAGCTTCAGACCAAATACCAAATCATTCCTGCATACACAAGATGAGAAATTTTTGACAAAAATTTCGGACATATGGATGGACGGACAAGGGTAAAACTTAATGCACCCCTCGCCTAAAGCTGGGGCATAAAAGATCAGTCCAAAAGCTGTATCTCATGTAGATACACCCGTATAGAATATGTCAAGAAAAAAAAGCATGAAAACCAAAAGTTAACAAACAGACAAACAGAGGGTCTGTCTTTTCACTGAGTATAAAAATGTGATCTCAAGTCATAATGACGTCTCACTAGAAGTTAGTAGTAAGTCTTCCAGGGTACACATGTGTCGCCTGCGTAATAACAAAATAATATTGGAAGTTCTGTAAAACAGGAAGTAGGTATGTGAGCGATTCCAAACTCTATTACACTGTAAAGGTCTCCATACTGATACTCCATATTGAATTGCAGAAGACTTGGCTACATAGTTCAAAGGAAAAATGTGACAGAAATTTGTTGTGACTCCAATCGGCCAAAAATATTCTATGTTCCGTCAAACAGGAAGTTAGCATGCAAAAGATCTGAAACTCTGTTACACAGTATAAGTCCCCATACTGACACTCCATACCATATTGCAAAGAGTTCTGATAAATAGTTCCTGAGAAAAATTAGACAGAAATTTTTTTGTGACTATGATCAGCAAAAAAAATCTATATTCCGTCAAACAGGAAGTGGGCATGGGAGAGATTTCAGACTCTATTACACGGTATAGGTCCCCATAGTGATACTCCATGCCAAATTGCAGAAGGCTCATATACATGGTTCCTGAGAAAAACGTGACAGAAATTTTCAAGACACAACAAATTTTTAAGTTCCGTCAAACAGGAAGTGGGCATGCGAGAGATCCAAAACTCTGTTACATGGTATAGGTGCCCATATTGACACTTCATACCAAATTGCAAAAAGCTCTATACATGGTTCCTGAGAAAAAACGTGACAGAAATTTTTGTGAAGCAGAAAACGACACCGCAAACACAAGATGATGGATAGTGATCCCTATGTGTTGACACTGTGTGAATGCAGGCGACGCAATAAACATACAGACTCTATTACACGGTATAGGTCCCCATAGTGATACTCCATGCCAAATTGCAGAAGGCTCATATACATGGTTCCTGAGAAAAACGTGACAGAAATTTTCAAGACGCAAAAAAATTCTAAGTTCTGTCAAACAGGAAGTGGGCAAGAGATCCGAACTGTTACAAAGTAAAGGTTCCCATACTGACACTCCTTACAAAATTGCAAAAGGCTCCGATACATAGTTCCTGAGAAAAAATGTGACAAAAATTTTCGTGAAGCAGAAAACGACATCGCAAACACAAGATGATGGATAGTGATCCCTATGTGTTGACACTGTGTGAATGCAGGCGACGCAATAAACATATAAACCAAAGTGTAAAAGCCAGTTGACTGGCCAAAATAGGAAAAATTATTCAACAAATTCAATGAACATGAAAGAGCAAGTAAAGAAATACAATTTTTGTTTCAGGGTAATTAATTGAATTAAAGTGCTTCATAAGAATAGGGATGGTTATAATGCATCTTGACCACCCCTTTATTAACGAAGCACCTTGATTCAATTAATTACTCTGAAACATACTTTAACTATAACATATTTTCGCACCGTGCGAACAGTTAAACTTTGAAATAATCTTCAGATTATCCTTAATGCTTTCAATAGATATTGCTGGGTATTGATATGGATTTTTTTTTTTTCGAATGTCATCATGTTATACTTGTAGATAGACTTGGCTTCAGCTTGAAATATTAAAGAGAATTTCAATTACTATGCAGTATCATGACATAGGCAACTGATGAAGGTGCACATACCTTCACTATGACACCATCTACTTTTGATACTAGTGACAAAATAGATTACACAGTCTAAGAAACAAGTGTCTGTCTATTTATCATGACATTTAACAAAACCCTACAACATTTCCCCAAAAAGGGTGTAATGCTATTGTTGCGTCTACCCTCGACATAGTGATCTCTCTATGCATGCATCAGTCTCTTAAATGCCTACTCTATCGTTATGAAAATGTACATCAACTGCTAGAATTTAAACGGGATCATGGTGGCTGCGAAACAATTCACAACAAAAGAGGAAATCGCTGCAAGTGATGAAAAATCAGCAAGCTACTTGTTCTTTCAGACATTTCCTCGCCATGATTCCTTCACGGGACATCCATTCCACACCTAGTCGTTTCAACCACTGTTTATTTGTTATCTGCTCATAATATATTTAAAACTTGGTGTAGATCACTTCCCAAGATGTTTATCTTTGCAAAAAATATCATGAGCACAACCCAATAACATTCCGTTTAATTCGGAGTAATCCTTTTTGTAGAGAAATGTACAAAATAGTCAACTTCATTGACAATGAAACAAAAGCAAACTTCAGCATTCTCTGGACTTGACTTAGTTTATAAGGAATATATCCCAGAGTTCCTTGATTACATCACTGGGCAGGAAATTTGAACTCAATATTGCTATATGGTAAACCCTTGAGAGTTATGAATTTTGTTTATTTCCAAATATAGAAGTTTATGGTCATTGGATTTGACAATCAGGAATCTGAAATCATGTCACACTATTTTCACTTTAGCAGGTGATCTCTGTGCAATATAAACAACATTTTTTAAAACCTACCATATATTAATCTTACAGATGTAAATAATTCATACCTTTTACTGGACTTTCATCTTCTTTGTCTGATGAAACAATATCAGACTGAGAAAGAGTTTTCTGTTTCTGATTTACTGTTTCCTCTAATTGTTTACTTTTTCTGCATGAATATTCTATAGATAAAGAGGATACCAAATTACATTCAAAATAAATTGTAGGTACTGAGGGGCCTGATATCACTGACCAGGCTTTCAACTAATGCTCTTGAAGAGCATTATCTATTATAATTTCATTTCAGAAATATGCAATTTGTGAAAAGACTGAAAATAGGTTTAAGATTGGTCAATATCGGTATTGAAGAGCAACATTTTTTATAATACAACTTCAACTCAATTATTTTAAAGCCTTCAGCCATAGTACAGATTTGATTGCACAACAAACCAGAGGCTCCCAGGAGCCTGTATCGCTCACCTGGCTTCAGTTGCCACAATCAAGGTAACATTGTAAGTTATACAGTTGATCTTCAGTTTCTCAAACTTTCGTAGCTTAAACACCTCCAATATCTTGACCTGTTTTTAAAGTTTGATCATGTTTTACTATATTTCTTTGTTGGGCTTTTTTGTCAAAAACCTTCTTTCTAAGGACCACTTTTGACACCAGTTTTGAAGCTAGATGTCATTTTGAAAATTGCAGTCAACAAACAATTTTCAACATTGGTTTTGAAGTTGCAACATCAATATCTACTTGGAAATCAAATTTCATTGAAATCGGACAATGTTGAATTTTCCCGCCTTTTTTTGGGCGGCCATTTTAAAAATAGCGTTCAATGAACAATTTTTAACATAAGGTCTGAAGTTACGACATCAAGACAAGTTTGGAAACCAAATGTCATTGAAATCGGACAATGTTGAATTTTCCCGTCTATTTTGGCAGCAATTTTGAAAATGGCGGTCAATGAACAATTTTCAACACCAGTTTTGAAGTCGCAACATCAATATTTATTTCAAAACCAAATTTCATTGAAATCAGACAATGTTGAATTTTCCCGCCTTTTTTGGCGGCCATTTTGAAAATGGCGGTCAACAAACAATTTTCAATACCAGTTTTGAAGTCGCAACATCAATATCAATACGGAAACCAAATTTCATTGAAATCGGACAATGTTGAATTTTCCTGCCTTTTTTGGCGGCCATTTTGAAAATGGCGGTCAAGGAACAATTTTCAACACCAGTTTTGAAGTCGCCACAGCATGGAAAACATTTCATCAATTTACACTTAGGCTTCATCTTCTATAGTTTTGGAAATAAAAGATGAAAAATACGAAAATTTTAAAAATTCGGTGAAAAAGGGGCTATAACTCCTACAAGGGTTTATGGATTTACTTCAAAATTTCAGGGTAAGTAGATCTTGATATGCTGAACACTTTTGCAATTTACACTTGACCTCTATCTGTTATACTTTTTGAAATAAAAAATAAAAAATGCAAAAATTTTGAAAATTTTACGGAAAAAGGGCTATAACTCCGAGATTGGTTTTCAGATTTTTTTCAAAATTGCACAGTGGATAGATCTCATCATGTTGATCATGTTTATCCTATGTCAGAATTTTGATATCTGTAACTATTTTGGAGTTAATAGCCAAAAACTGCAATTTTCCCCTAGGTTCTATTTTTAGCAATGGCGGCCATGTTGTTCAACAGAGGGAAAAACTGAACATCAGTTTAAGAAGCCGTACCCTGATGATGATTCAGGCCAAGTTTGGTTTAATTTGGCTTAGCAGTTTCAGAGGAGAAGATGTTTGAAATTGTTGACGGACAGACATGCAAAAATTTTGAAAATTTAACGGAAAAAGGGCTTAAACTCCGAGATGGGTTTTCAGATTTTCTTCGAAATTGCACAGAGGATAGATCTCATCATGCTGATCATTTTTACCCCATGTCAGATTTTTTATATCTGTAACAGTTTTCGAGTTATTAGCCAAAAACTGCAATTTACCCCTATGTTCTATTTTTAGCAATGGCGGCCATGTTGTTCGACAGAGGGAAAAACTGAACATCTGTTTTAGAAGCCGTACCCTGATGATGATTCAGGCCAAGTTTGGTTGAATTTGGCTTAGCCGTTTCAGAGGAGAAGATGTTTGAAATTATTGACGGTGGACGGACAACAGACGACAGACGACGGACGACGGACAAATAGTGATGGCAATAGCTCACATGGCCTTTTAGGCCAGGTGAGCTAAAAATTGCACAACAAAAACAGACACCTCGAAGATAAATACAAGGTGCTTGTTTTGAAAGAAAATGTCCTACATTATATCATATATAATTATGCAAGAATGTGTTTCTACTCTTGAAGCCTTATGGCAAAAATAATTGATTACAGGAACTGAATTAACTCCTCTAAAATACTGAGGCTTCATTCCGTGTATGGCACTCGGTGGATGTCCTTGGTACTGAATTTGGCCTCTTATTTCGATAATTTTGGTAATGAGTACTTTTTTTAAACTAATTTTGATTATGGCTTTCCATAAATGTTTGATTTTAATGCTGCTTGTGAGAAGTTACTCCTTGAAATAAGTGTACAGCATAACAGAATTAAGCGTTTTTATGCAACTTTGGTATTAACTGTATTTATGTACATCTAACTATAGAAGAATCATAAGCTTAGTTACTCTTCATCCTCATAATCAAGTCATCATATTCCTCTAATCTACGATTGCTACACTGACACCAAAATGCATTAGCTATTTGAATGCATCAACATTTGGATGCATGATGGGTTAATCTTTGTGAAAGCTCAACATTGATTGTTTGACGTTTGAATCCAAAAATGTAAGTTTTCATGATATCTGCAATATCACCTTTAAATGAATGTTACAGTAAAATATCATGACGCTACAATACATTGTAGTTGAGAAAAAGACTTAGATGCAAAACTTGACGAAAGTTACTGAAGCGTACAACGTAGGTTAAAGCCACCTAAATATAATTGTCAATGATTTTGGTAGTACTCACGAAGGCAATTTATTTGATGAAAGATCATTGATTATAATGTTTAGTTGTTGAGAAACAAGGTTGGGCGGAAAAAACCACCCCCGGTATTTACTGGTGGAATTTACCGGTAAATACCGCCCTGGACAATACTCCTCAAGTGGACAATACTGGACAATACTGGTCGATTGAAATTTTCAATCGTCAATTGCTGGACAATACAAAATTTAAGTGGTCAATACTATGAATTCTAAGTGGTCAATAGTAAATTTGTTTTTGTTATATTTATAATATTACATTGTATCTGACTTTATTTTCTTAAAATTTTTGTTTTTGTTTTCTACCATTAAATACTGCCCTGGACAATACTCCTCAAGTGGACAATACTGGACAATTGAAATTTTAAATGAGAAATGGACTTTAACTTAAGCAAAGTCACTGAAGTGTAAAATCTAGGTCAAAGCCAACTAACTGTCAATGATTTGGGTAGTACTCATCAAAGCAATTAATTTGATGAAACATCATTGTACTATTATGTGTAGTTGTTGAGAAATGGACTTTAACACAAAACTTAACCAGAGTCACTCAAGCATGAAATGTAGGTCAAAGAGTTAAACTACCTAGTGAACTATGTAGTACTATCAAATATCTACCTACTGGCCTACTATTATTGTTCAACCTCTTAGTTTCTGAGAAATGTACCTTAACGCAAACTTAACCGGACGAAAGGACCTGCGGATGTACAGACGGAAGGACAGACAAGGCTATATGCCTCTTCCACATTCCTTGGCGGGGCATAAAAAAACAGCAGATCTCTGATTCTTATCATTCCTTTCTTTGTTTACAATATAAATTTCTGCTTCACAATCTCAAGGGAAAGAAGATATCTGATTGGTCCCTACAAAGCCAGTTTGGGCTTATGCAGATAATTCAGACAGATGTAGAGAATTGGATATGGAGAGGAACTGAATTATTCGGGTTGAGTTATTCTAATAAGAGCATAGTATTGAACATACCATGTCTCAAACTGAAGAGCTTTTAGGTATTTGAAGCAGTGTTGACAGCATACATTCAAATAATTTTATCAAGAACAAGCATTCGAAGAGTCACCTACTGTATCCATATATTGCTGATTCAAAATTATCAAATGTATGGTAAAAAAATCAACAGAACTGAACAAAACTACATGAATTTAAAACCATCAACTCCTGTAATTTAGTTTCATATTCAAACATGAACATTTGTCATAGTATTTTCTTTTTCTGAACTTACTGAAATCAAAGATATATCTCCGAAAATCTGTATCACTCAAGACTAGGTCAAAATCATCCTTCTGAAATCGATAACAGGTAATCTTTCCATTCATTGGCTTTTGACCAACAAAACCTTCAGTAGAGTCTTTACTGAACTTGAAAGTTACTGTAACCTCTTTCCTAAGCTGAAAATGTATATCAAACAAATTCAGTTTATTGTAAAAAATTACTTTGGCTTGATATTTGCTCTAATTTATTTTGGAAATTAAAGCAATTTCACTTATTTTAAAGCAAACACATCTTGTATGATTGTGTATGCTAAATATGTTGAATTTCAGCATTACTTCTTATTCGTGTTGGAGAGCTTAAGTCATTTGTGAGTTTCAAATAGAGTTTTTATAATGTTTCATGTCAGTTGAATGTCTGTTTTGAGGTTTTTATTCAGTTGCATTCTGTTTTTACTCACAGCCAATCCTACTTGACCCAATAGTTTAAGAAGATAAGATCTTTGTATGTGTTTTCCCTTAGGATTGTTCCAGAAAAGATGATCCAGGACCCTTTGAAGGCACTTTTTTAAAATTTCTGTGGGTGGTTGTGTTTTTATCACAGTGTAATGTATTGTATATTGGAAGGAATTCTAAAGGAGGTGGGGGTCAATTGAAAGTGCCTTCAGAGTGTCCATTATTCTGGAAAAGCCCTTGGAGAAATCTTTGAATATTGTGAATTTTAAAACTGTTCCCTGCTGGAAGCAATCTTTGCTATAGCATGGATTGTATAAAGGGCTACACCAAGTGCAGCATAATACGACCACAGTATGTCAACCACTGAAATTGAAACAAGTGTAAATTAAATGGGGACACAGTAAAGAGCTTCACATTAATAATTTCAGGGTTTGATATTAACTTGTCAACCAACTTGCCGTTCCGGCAAGTAGACTACATATCTTACTTGCCCTAAACCAGAAAGTACTTGTCCGAATGTTTGAAAATATGAAACCGCTGAAACATAGTCCTTGTATAGCATAGTTTATCATATTTATTTAGAAATACATGTATTTGTAATGTCTCCTGTGGAATATGATGACATACATTCAAAACTGTCTATACTGAACCCTCATTTAGAAAACAAGGATATACTGAACCTTACTTAATGGAAACACATGACTCAACCAGACATAGCCTGAAATCAAATTCATGTTCTGTACAATGATTAACCCCTTTCCGTCAATTAATCTGTGTCAGTCAAACCATCGATTCTGAATGATGTGTTCCCTGCCAAATAGTCAGATAGTCCAGCTATTTCAGGAAACCTTTTATGCATATCATACCTTTGGTAAGAGCCTCTAAACAATCAACATCTTTTTTCAAAGATACCCTCTTTTTTAGTTCATTTGATTACATAGATGTGCTTGGTGTATCAGATTTTTTTATGGTAGAATTATTCCAAGGAAATAAGTTGTTTCTACGCCACATCGTCAGCAAATGATGGAATTGTTGTTTGGAAACTTGAAGGGTTTGAATATTTTTCACAAGTGCCATGCAAAAAATAAAATACAAATAAATAAATGGAAAGAAAAGAATTTGGTGAAGATCTTTCCATGACATCTATATTTTAAAAGCAAAAGAGACTGATCAAGTATACATATTTTATTCAAATTTTGCTTTCCATTTTTCTAGCAATTTTTAGTGTAACAGATGTTTCATTCTGACAGTTGGATTAAAATCATTTCCACAAGTGAGTACTTATTCCCTATCTTTGTAAGCCGGGACCATTCATTAATTTAGCTATTTTTGTAGCAGTTGGTTATCTCCCTTCTCGGCCAGTGTCACAACAAAGGCAAAAAGGAGGGAAATCTTCATTTTCAAATTTTTCGGAGGAATACCTGACCAAAAAGATAAAAAGAAATTTTGGGATAAACTAGTGTAGACACAGATACATATTGCCAGAATATAAACATTATCATATAGACATGATGAACCTAATACAAAAGTTTGAGAAAATTAATGTTAGGTTCAACTTTTTGAAAAACTAAATATGGAGAGTCTAGGTTCTTTAATTGCCGAGAAATGGACATCAATGCAAAAAATTAACAAATCCACTGGACAATGAAATTTAGTTCAAGGTTAATTGACAGGAGTCAGACTGGCATTTATCCTTTAATATGTAACAATAAACATAATATGGAGAGTCCAAGATCTTTAATTGCTGAGAAATAGACATCAATTAACAAAGTCACTGGACCATGAAATAAAGGTCAAGGTTACTTGCCAGGTGTCAGACTGGCACAAACTCATGTTACAATAAACCTAATATGGAGAGTCTAGGTTCTTTAATTGCTGAGAAATGGACATGAATGTAAAATAATAACTAAGAAGCTGGAGCGTGAAATTAAGGTCAAGGTTACTTGACCAGTGTCAGACTGGCATATACCAAATAATATGTAACAATAAACGTCATATGGAGAGTCTAGGTTCATTAGAAATCAATGTATAAAAATTAACAAAGTCACTGGACAATGAAATTAAGGCCAAGGTTACTTGACAGGTGTCAGACTGGAATATACCCATTATTCTGTAACAATAAACCTAATGTGGAGAGTCTAGGTTTTTTAATTGCTGAGAAATGGACATGTATGTAAAATAATAACAAAGTCACTGAACCATAAAATTAAGGTCTAGGTAACATGACAGGTGTTTGGCATGTACTCTTTAAGATGAAGCATTACACCAAATATGGTATCTCTATACATTACAATGGCTCAGAAATTGACTTGAATGTAAAACTATGTCGCAATATTTGCAAAGTTACTGAACCGTGAAAATGAGGTCAACGTCACTTAACAAGTGGCAGACTGGCATGTACCCACTAAGATGCATCAATACTCTACATATAATGGATCTATGCATTACAAATACTGAGAAAAGGACTTGAATGTGAAACTATGTCGCAATTTTCATGGAATCCTTGAACCATGAAGACAAGGTCATGGTCATCTGAAACATGTGATGCTGGAAAGCTCATAACCTAAGTTTTTTGTAAACCAAAGATGATCTGTTTATGTATTACAGTTAAAAAGCTATTAAGGTTTTAGAAAAAGTTTACAATGCCGCCAGCGGCAGAAAGCATATGTGACTCACTTTCAGTGACTTTTGTTGATTGCAAAACAATAATTATTCAGAAAAATAAAACATGAGGTTATTTGGAATCCCCGGTGAATTTTTATTAATATATCTTTGAATTGACTATCAAGTTAGTCGTATTTATTCCATACTAGTTATTTTGTAAGGAGCAAAGGGGAATAACTTCAAAATCAACCATACCATCCTGCAAAAACCTGACATGTGGTTGATGCCACTTACAAAAGAGGGAATTAGGGAATGAAATAATTCCACACAATAAAATAAAAGTAGCTTCCAAATGACATCAATAAGTGCAACGTTTTGATTTGCTGGTAAAATTATTGACAAGAAAATGCATGGGTGTTCCGCGGAATACATGCGTCACCTGCACTATATATTTTTTAGAATTCCTTTTTTGTTATATAAGGACAAGACCACAGATAATCAGAAAAAAATCAAAATTAAAGAAACCAAAATGCCTGGTGCACATCTACAATAAATACTGAAGCATCCTTGCAAGTTTGGTTTGAAAGTATCAAGCGGTTAAAGGAGAATTGCGGATAATGGAGGCATACCCTTAAGAATCCAATGAGCTAAAAAATGGGTCAAAGACTCAAATTTTTGGTGCTTCTAGCTATAAAGTGTTGTTTTATCGATTCCCTGATGAGACTGTTTATAGAATATGTTGAATATATTGATAAAACATGACTAAGTTAAAAGGTTTGGAAAAATATAGAAACATCCAGTGAAGTTTCAAAGATCTAGGTTGAATACTGTAGGAGGAGTTGATTTCACAAAATAGGTACCCTTTGTTAAACATTTTGATAAAAAAATGACTAAGTTTCAAAGTCAGGAAAAATTGGAAAAAAATTCCAAAATATTTCCATAAAGTCAGTTGCACATCTTCAATATACATAGAAACATCCTGTAAAGTTTCAAAGATGTGGGTTGAAAACTGTAGGAGGAGTTGATTTCACAAAATAGGTATCCCATTTTCCCCACCCGCCGTCCTGTCAACACTACCATACTATAACCTGGATTTGCACTCCGTGCAACCCGGCCAATGAAGAAATCTAAAGATAGCAAGAAAATCGAAAAAAAATCAAAATAAATGAAAAACTTATGCATGGTGCACACCTGCAATATATATTGAAGCATTCTTGGTAGTTTGGTTAGAAAGTACCAAGCCATCTAGGAGGAATTGTGGATGATGGAGCTATACTTTATGACTAAAATAAGATAAGATGACAAAGTCCAAAGATAGTGAGAAAATCTGAAAAAAAATCAAAATTAATCAAAACCTAAATGCATGGTGCACATCTGCATTATATATTGAAACATTCTTGCAAGGTTGGTTTTTAAAGTACCAAGCGGTCTTGGAGGATTTTGCGGATAATGGAGGTATAACCTAGGAATCCAATAAGCTAAAATGACTAAGTCCAAAAATAGCTTCAAAATCTGGAAAAATTAAAATAAAAGAAAAATAAAACAAATGGTGTACATCTGCAATACATATTGAAGCATTCTTGCAAGTTTGGTTGGAAAGTACCAAACGGTCTAAGAGGAGTTGCGGATGATGGAGGTACATGTTGTATATCCTAGGACTTATAAGCTAAAATGACAAAGTCCAAAAGTAGCTTCAAAATCTGTAAAAATATAAATAAAGAAAAACTAAATGCATGGTGCACATCTTTAATATATACTGAAGCATTCCTGCAAGTTTCGTTGAAAAGTACTTAGGGGTTTAGGAGGAGTTGTGGATAATGGTAAAAATTTTGGACCCTATAGACAGACAGATGGATGGATAGACAGACGGACAGACAGACGGACGCAAGTGGACGGATAGTGATCCCTATGTGTCGATCCTGCACTAGGTGCAGGCAACACAAAAAGGAAACATGATTGTACATTCACATTGTCTCGGACTTTAACATTCCTTGAGCTAGAAAAACAAAATGTTGTAGTTTCTTTGAAATTAAACCCTGAAGGTTCATACTTGCTGAAGGTACACACTTGTCTTATGTCTTCAGAAAAATGCTTCACACCCTGGTTCCTTGTTGCCATGGAGACAAGAGGGCCCTCAAATGGACCAAAAAATGCATTTTTTGACAATTTTTGCCCTCCAAATTCAGGTTTCAAATTTTTTTAAAAATCTGCAGTGCATACTATAGCCAGAAACTCACCAAAATCCCAAAATTCACTTTATGAGCTATAGGCTAGGCTATCTAGCCAGGATGTATGGCCCCAAACACTTGCTTTCCGGCGAGGGGGCTTGTGCCCCCTTTGAACCCCCAAAACAGAGGGGAGCACATGCCCCCTCTGGGACCCCCCTGACATATCTTTTTGGTCCCAGGCCGCATGCAAAAAACACTCATTTTTTTGCCTAAGTTATATTTTGTTCAATTACAGCATATCCTCATCCTAGAGCCTTATACAGCACCCACCTATAGCCCTGAAAGGGGGGACCTAAAGGCCTCTATATAAAGGAAAGGGTTAAATGACTCTATCTTTTCACAGCTGACCAATAGCGATCGATTTATAAATAGAACTTTCTATTTGTATTGGGTATTTTATAATTTAAAATAGACAGCAAGACGTGCTAGGTATACCCCCACTCGTTGAAATAAATCATCCAAGCAGTAGCTGAGAAAAGTGCGACGAAAATTTTCACTATGTTCAATAAAGGGTAAAATGGCCAAGTCCCGCCAAACAGGAAGTTGATATCATAAGGCGACCAAAATGGGAGACGACGCATTGCCCACATATATAAAGTTAAATACCAAATTTGAACTAAATCTGCCAAGCAGTAGCTGAGAAAAGTGCGACGAAAATTTTCACTATGTTCAATAAAGGGAAAGTCCCGTGAAACAGGAAGTTGATATAATAAGGAGACCAAAATAGGAGATGACACATTCCCCCTATAAATAAATTTAAATACCATATTTGAAATAAATCAGCCCAGCAGTAGCTGAGAAAAGTGCGACAAAAATTTTCACTATGTTCAATAAAGGGAAAAATGGCAAAGTCCCGCAAAACAGGAAGTTGATATCTTAAAGCGACCAAGATAGGAGACGACACATTCCCCACATATATAAAGTGAAATACCAAATTTGAAATAAATTAGCCCAACAGTTGCTGAGAAAAGTGCAATGAAAATTTTCACTATGTTCAATAAAGGGAAAAATGTCAAAGTCCCGCCAAACAGGAAGTTGATATCATAAGCCGACCAAATGGGAGATGACGCATTCCCCACATATATAAAGTTAAATACCAAATTTTAAATAAATCTGCCCAGCAGTACCTGAGAACCCTGAATTTAATGGACACAACAAGGAGCTTGATAAATTAATTACCTGGAAACAAACTAGGAAAAATAAAAATTAGCCCTTTTTATCCCTTATTGGTGGAAACAGTAAGAGGTATCAAAATTTGGTGACTACAAACTAAACCTTACATCAAGATAAATCACAGGAAAAAAATCTCACGAGTGGGGGTATAAAAATCCCACAGAAATCCAATGAAAAATGAAAGTTTAATCAGATAATCTGCATGTTTGCAATTTTGGCTCTGTTTGGCCCCTCATAGCTCGGAGAGGAAACAAGTTATCAAAAATATGCAAGTGCAATGCTAATCAATTTTTCATAAGAAATCCATTGCAAAAAAAACTGAATCAAAATCAGACTAAAAATTAAAAAAATAAAATTTATGAGATACCCCCTTTTGGACCCCTTTTACCTCATCAACATTACATGTGATGTGAAATCTAATGACAGACTGCAAATTGGAAATTCCCTAATGAGCGCACTGAAAGAAACCCCATAAAAATCTGATAAATAATAAAGATTGTATAGCCACATATGTGAAAATTTTACCCTTTTGGCCCCTTTTTTAAAAACAGGTGGGGCCACAATGACCAGAACTGATTGTGCAAAGGAACATTGTTTTAAAACTTCATTAGGATTGATTAATTGGAACTTAAGTTATTGACCAAATAAAAAAGTGTCTACAGTCAATGACGACAATGACGATGCTGACAAAAGCATCATACCATTATACGAACGCAAAAATTTTTGCAGTCATATAATAACATGTTTTTGCAAGGGACCACCCAAGGAGGTCAAGTTTGGTTTCAACTGGCTACACAGCGTTAGAGGAGAAAATCTTTGAATATTTTTCCCATAGGGTAAAATGTTAAAACTATGTTCGAAGCTGGTGGCCGTGCTGGATACAGTGCAGACCTCAAAAACAGCTAACATCATCAATTGAAACAGTTACATAGGGGAACCATTATAGAAATCTATATAACAACTGTTATTTTTAAGAAAATAATAAGTCATTAAAATTAAACAAGAGGGGAAAGCAGTTCAAAACATTTATTTGTTTTACCTGTTTTAAAGTATTTTTAAAAACTACAAATTGTTCTATTCAACAATGTTCAAGATCTAACCTGTTACAAAAACTTTTAGATGAGCCATTAATGCATTAAATTGAGTTTATGTGCCCCTTTTATGAGGAAGCTTGGGTGTTGTCCCACATAAGACCATTTTCGAAATTATAATGCTCAAATGTTGGTGGCTTCTGTTAAGTGTTTTTCCTAGGAGTGAAATTATTATATGCCCCACTTATCTGCTTGCTGACAATTATTAGTAGTCGAACACAGCTTTAAACAGCATTTTGTGTCAATTTAAACCATTTTACAGTGCTATTCTAGTGGAATTCTAATTTACACTGGAATAAATCCAGGGCAAATCAGAATTTCAATTTGTCCTAGGAGTAATCAGAATTCAATTTGCCCTAGGAGGTTTCTGGATCCTCCTGGATTCCAATTTGCCCTGAAACATACACATTTGCGATTTTAATGAACGGAATCTTTTCCTAACTGAATAAAGGGCTACGCCGAGCGCAGCATGATACGACCGCAGCATGTCCACCACTGAAATTTGAACAAGTGTAATTGAAAGTGAGTGTGGACATACTAAAGAGCTTGACACAATAATTGCATGGACACAATAAGGGGATTGACGCAGTAATTAGCTGGACACAAACTAGGGAAAATGAAAAATTAGCCCTTATGACTCCTTATGGTTCCTCTTTGACCCCGTATAGCTCGAAAACGGTAAGAGCTACACCAAATCCATTGGCATACTACTGAAAGCTTATATCAAGTGGAATCCTAAGAAAAAAATTCCATCAAAATCCGTCGAAAAATAAAAATTTCATGTAATCTGCAAGTTATCAATTTTGCCCCCTTCGACCCCTTATAGGTCGAAAACAGTAAGAGCTACGACAAATCCGTTGGCATACTACTGAGAGCTTATATCAAGAGGAATCTAAAGAAAAAAATCCCATCAAAATCCGATGAAAAATAAAAATTTTAGGTAATCTGCAAATTAGCAATTTGGCCCCGTTTGGCCCCTCATAGCTAGGTAAGCAAACAAGTTATCAAAAATCTAATAGCAGAGTGCTGTGTTAATTTTTCATAAGCAATCCATTGAAAAAAACTGCATCAAAATCGGATAAAAAATAAAA
>MJUU01022760.1:58111-89548 GCA_002080025.1 Modiolus philippinarum
TTCTTTGGTATTAACATTGATTTTTTGATAGGGTCTTTGCATTTTAACTAAACACATTCTAAATTTCTAAAATCAGTATTGCATGGACACGGGTTATGTATTCCGGTATATACATGAAATCATTATGCTAAACTCCTCACAGGAAGGGATCTTGATGGAAGCTGTATACTGAGGGTACATAACTTAATTTGTCAGTTGGTAATGGGTCTGGAGCTGGCGTGTCAGTTAACTGCTAGTAGTCTCTTGTGATTTCATGTTTATGTCCGTATATTTAGTTCTTTCAGTTTCATTTTTCACAGTTGACTCAGTCCTGTTGCCAACTGAATTTTACTGTTGTTACGATCGTTTTTTTATTTATCACATTGGCTATAGGGGGAAGGTTTGGGCCCAATAAAACTAGTTTAACCCCGCCGCAGCAGGTTTGCGCCTGTCCTAAGTCAGGAAATTTATTAAGCCTTTGTGTGTCTTGTCTGTTTTCTCTTTATGTCTATCGGAGTCTAGGAAGATGCTTATTTCGCTGAACTTGATTACTCTTTTATTGAGGGGCCAACTCTGACCTACCGTTGGGTGTGGGGTTTCCTCACCGTTCATTGAAGATCTTATGGTGGCTTTGAGTTGTTATTGCTCCCCTTAGGGTCGTTGTCTCTTTGACACATTCCCCGTTTCCCTTCTTTTTCTTACATATTTGCTGTTGGACACTAGACCTATCCCCGGCAATAGCAAAATCAGTCTCTGGCTAGTGAAAATTACAAGTCACTTAGTGGAAGGGCTAGTTTAAATTTTTTGAACATAGAATCTTCAATTCAGGCCTTCAGGGCTAGTAAAATTGACTTTATGCTAGTTATACACAGGACCCTACTAGCCGATTTGGGCTAGTGAATCAAAAAAATTTTGGCACAAGCTGCATACTGCTAAATCTTTTGATAGTTGTTTTTTATTGTTTCATATTTTAATTTTCCACATAATTAATCAAGGTGAAAAAAGAAAGATATAAGAAATAAATGATCTACCTTTCTAGGCTTTTTCTGTTTCTCTTGACAAGATATGTTGAAATGTTGCCAGTCATCTCGATCAAGATTTGAAGAGGCCAACTTTTTTAAGTTCTCAAATGCATCCTCTTCAGAAAGCCCTTTCAGTGCATCATATTTAGAAGCTGGATATGTTCCCCTGTTACTAATCTCCTTGTATAAGTCAAAAAATCTATTAGATAGGCATGTTGCCAAATATTTCATTGAACTCTTGCTGTCAATGGCCTTTTTCTTAAAAATAATAATACAAGCACTGAGAACTTATTGACAATACAAAGCAAATGTATTACTATATAAAATGTTGCATATATATGCTATGCCCTGCAATTGTTTGAATATTATGATTATTTTTGCTCAAAGAATGACAGTGTTTGTAAGGAGGTATTTTGCCCATTTGTAAGTTTGGTGACTATCAAGAGATAAATATTATACACCTATTTACTGGCAATGAGGACAAAAGCAAGTTTATGGTTTCCTGTGACACAACTATTACCCAACCAAAAGCCAATTTGTGTTTTAATATTTCTTGTCTCAGCCGTGCTCATGTTATCTCTATGTTTCTCCAATGTAGTACTACTAGTAATTGTCCTTCCATTGCTCGTTAAAGACTGATGGTTTGGTTAGAACACTTACTTTACAAACATAAATATTCAAAGATACATTTTGTACATGTTGTATTTCACAACTTGTTCTAATCATATTTGTTTATCTTCTCTTCTGAATTATAAAACAAGACATGCAAGAGCTGTTGCCATAATTTAGGCAGCAGGTTATACCACTGCTAACTTAACCCTGAATCAATATGGTAAGTGCAAATTTAAGAGAGTGTAGATACAATATAGGCGTGGTCACAGTACAACTGTTGACAGAATACAAAAATTGACTGAGTTGGCAAATGGGAATAAGTATATGGATAGGTCTGAAAAGGCATAATATGCCATGTTCATACGAAAATACTATAAAAATTTCAAATCTGTACTGTTTCCCATTTTACAGATAAATCCAACCAAAATAAGATACAGACAGATCTAGAACAGCACACACATCAACACAAACCCCACTCTACACACACAGACCAAAATTAGTGATTACCACCTATTCTGGATAGGGAGCAGGGTATAATTATCATGATGACTGCATTTTTAATCAATTAACATCAAAGAGATAATAGGAAGTTCAAGGACTGGTTGGATTTCAAATTTTAGAGTCAAAATAAATATATGAAACAAGAATTGTTGTCAATTGGCAGCCAGTTATGCCCCTGCTCATTGAGCACTGAATCAATATCACCATGTATCATCCGTAAACAGGACATAGGTATCAGGACTGGTTTCCATTTAAATTTCAATGAAATCTATCAATAGTGTAAGGAGGTACCAGTGTATAGCTACTTAGTACTTATAAACTGGATCCACGTACACTAATGGTAACCATCATTGAAATTAAAGCAAAAACCAGTCCTGGTACCTTTATCCTGTGTACGAATGATACACGGTGAATATGTATGCAAATTTAATGTGTTTTGACACAATACAGATGTTGACACAGTTATGTACCCCTTGACTAGACCAATACACTTGCCAAGTATGAAAAGTCTATTTACATAGTTCAAAAGTTATACCAAAGGTTAAAATTTTGGTATGCACAGACAAACACATACACACACAGACAAGACAATAACAGTATGCCCCCGATCTTTGACCTGGGAGCATAATAAACATTGGTAATCAACGATTACAAAGTTCGCCTCGTTATGACAAATGGACACAGAAACCTAATTTGGCCAAAGTAAGATTTACCATCACTAATGCATGTATACAAAGGCTAGATGATCTTACCATGTACAGTAACTGAATTCAGACATAAACTTGATTGAAGTCACTCAAGCAGAAAATGTAGGTCAAAGTGACCTAATTTTGCATGGATGCTGACCTATTTTCAAAGATGCAAGCACATGCAAGGATAGATGATCCTACCATGTACAGTGACTGAGATTTGAACTCAGCCATAAACTTGAATGTAAGTCACTCAAGTGGAAAATATAGTCAAAGTGAACTAATTTTGCATGGATGCTGACCAATTGTCAAAGATGCATGCACATGCAAGGATAGATGATCCTACCATGTACAGTGACTGAGATCTGAACTCAGACATAAACTTGAATGTAATTCACCCAAGCATAAAATATAGGTCAAAGTGACCTAATTTTGCCTGGATGCTGACCTGCATGCACATGAAAGGATAGATGATCCTACCATGTAGAGTGACTGAGATCTGATCTCGGACGTAAACTTGAATGTAAGTCACTCAAGTGGAAAATATAGGTCAAAATGACCTAATTTTGCCTGGATGCTGACCTACCATCAAAGATGCATGCATATGCAAGGATAGATGATCCTATCATGTACAGTGACTGAGATCTGAACTCGGACGTAAACTTGAATGTAAGTCACCCAAGCGGAAAATATAGGTCAAAGTGACGTAATTTTGCCTGGATGCTGACTTACCATCAAAGATGCATGCATATGCAAGGATAGATGATCCTACCATGTACAGTGACTGAGATCTGCTGAACTCGGAGGTAGACTTGAATGTAAGTCACTCAAGCGAAAAATATAGGTCAAAGTGAACTAATTTTGCCTGGATGCTGACCTACCAACAGAGATGCATGCATATGCACAGTTAGATTATCGTACTATGTATTGTAGCTGAGATATCAACTGAAATGTAAATTTGAATGCAAGCCACCCAAGAGTAAAATATAGGTCAGAGAGACCTTTTTTTCTTGGAGGCTGTGAGTTAGCCCAAGATGCACCTGCATGCAAAGTTTGTTGAACCTACATTGCATAGTTACTAAGATATATACCCAAATGCGGACGTGGACGCGGACGCGGACATGGACGTTGACGACGGGGGTACTCCAATAGTCCCCCTCAATTTCATTGTTCAGGCGAACTAAAAATGTCACAAGTGTTGAAGGATAAACCAGTTGCTGAACTTGACTTGCTCTGTGACAAGTTTAATCCACTGAATTATGGTGGAACAAGTGACATTTTAATTGATATTCATGATGTTCGAATATATTACATAGATTTTCTTCTAAAACCAGAGGCTCCCAGGAGCCTGTATTGCTCACCTGGCTTTCAGTTGCCACAATCAAGGTAACATTGTAAGTTATACAGTTGATCTTCAGTTTCTCAAACTTTCGTAGCTCAAACACCTCCAATATCTTGAACTGTTTTTAAAGTCTGATCATGCTTTACTATATTTCTTTGTTGGGCTTTTTGACAAAAAACATTCTTGTTAAGGACCACTTTCGACACCAGTTTTGAAGTCGAGATGTCATTTTGTAAATGGCAGTCAACAAACAATTTTCAACATCAGTTTTGAAGTCGCAACATCAATATCTACTTGGAAATCAAATTCATTGAAATCGGACAATGTTGAATTTTCCCGCCTTTTTTGGCGGCCATTTTAAAAATGCCGGTCACAAACAATTTTTAACATCAGTTTTGAAGTTACGACATCAAGACCAATTTGGAAACCAAATGTCATTGAAATCGGACAATGTTGAATTTTCCCGCCTTTTTTTGGCAGCCATTTTGAAAATGGCGGTCAACAAAAATTTTCAACAGTGGTTTTGAAGTCACAACATCAATATCTATTTGGAAACCAAATTTCATTGAAATCGGACAATGTTGAATTTCCCACTTCTTTTGGCGGCCATTTTGAAAATGGCGGTCAACAAACAATTTTCAACACCAGTTTTGGAGTCACAACATCAATATCTATTTGGAAACCAAATTTCATTGAAAACGGACAATGTTGAATTTTCCCGTCTTTTTTTGCGGCCATTTTAAAAATGGCGGTCAACAAACAATTCTCAACACCGGTTTTGAGGTCGCCGTAGCATGGAAAACATTTCATCAATTTACACTTAACCTTCATCTTCTACAGTTTTGGAAATAAAAGATGAAAAATACGAAAATTTTAGAAATTTGGTGAAAAACGGCAATAACTCCTACAAGGGTTTATGGATTTTCTTCAAAATTTCAGGTTTGGTAGATCTGGATATGCTGAACATTTTTGCAATTTACACTTGACCTCTATCTGTTACACTTTTTGAAATAAAAAGTTAAAAAATGCAAAAATTTTGAAAATTTAACGGAAGAAGGGCTATAACTCTGAGGTTGGTTTTCAGATTTTCTTCAAAATTGCACAGTCGATAGATCTCATCATGCTGATCATTTTCACTCCAATCAGACTTTGATATCTGTAATAGTTTTCGAGTTTTTAGCCAAAAACTGCAATTTACCCCTATGTTCTATTTATAGTAACAACGACCATGTTGTTCGACAGAGGGACAAATTGAACATCAGTTTGAGAAGCCATACCCTGATGATGATTCAGGCCAAGTTTGGTTACATTTGGCCCAGTGGTTTCAGAGGAGAAGATTTTTGAAATTATTGACAGACAGACAGACAGACTAGTGACGGATGACGGACGCAGAGATATTGCAAAAGCTCACATGGCCTTTTAGGCCAGGTGAGCTAAAAAACCAAGATTCTAGATGCTGATGCTGATTATTTTTTTTTATTTCAATTTTATATATGCAATCAACTTTACTTGAAAACAACATTTGATGATATTTGTGATGTCACCTCTTCAGTGACAAGAAATCCTTATTTTTGCTGGTGACGACAATACATGCAATATGACATTTATTCAGCTGAGAAAACTTGATATTACCGCTATCTTTATTAACTAATTATTTATTCCTGACTTATCTATTCTGGACCAGTTACAGATAATGGTGTGGGATAGTTGTAGAAGATCATATGGTGACATTTTAATGTTAGCAAATTTTGAATCAGACATGCCCATCGTGCTTTCGATACTTACTGACTGTAGATTCAACAGACTTGAAAAGACATCCCGAAAGGCTTTAGGAGGCTCTGGAGGTTCGCAGAATTCCGGTGCATTTGTCATAGTGTATAATCTCCTTCTCAGAACATCCACTTTTTGGAAATCCGAAACTTTGACAAAGTGTCCAGTGTCCTCATTTCTGCTGACACCAAGTAGTAAAGCCTCATCTTCATTAAGGCCACAGTAAACATTTACACCTCGGTACCGAAATAATGGTTCATTTGTTCTTCTGTAAGCCTCTTTCTGGGCTTTTATACTATGATTTCCATCAATGATATAAATTTTATACTTTAAAAAAGTCTTCTTCTTTGTATTCTGATTTGTCCATATCTATCAATCCGATTACATTTGGAGCATTATGAAGGCTGACAGATTTTTTTCAATCATTATATCTGCTAATTGGTCAATAAATTCATCATTTGTGTCCCGCACACGAAACCTTGATGGTGGGTCATGAAGTGTAAAAATATCTACAAATCTGTAGGAAATTTTCTTCTTAGAAATGGACTCCATTAGTTCTTTACGTTTAGGCCCAATACCACAATTTTCAATTTCCTCTGATTCAGTTAACATACTTCCCTCAGGACAGTCATCATATATGATATGCATTTCTGGTTTGTCTGACATGTCTGAAATATCATCCTTCCCACTATTTTCATTTGTAGTAATGTTTGTATCCACATTGGCGGAACATTCATCATCATTTAATTCATCTTTACTAGAATGAAAAGCAAATGACAATTAATTTTTTTTGTGTGCATGTCAGTCCATAGCTTACATAGTTATTGTTCAAAGGGTTTACAATATACTACACTTAGATAGCTATCTTTGCAACACATAAAACTAACTTATGTTGTAACAATTCACACTTTTGCACTTAACATCCGGCTTATTCATGTACCTAATGTAACATAAACAAGATTGCTACGCATAGCTATGTCCCCGGCCGTGCGGTAAAGTCGATAAAGTCCAATTTCTCTTGTAAAATTTTGCGAATCAAAATGGCACCACAATATGATCAACTGCATTAGGTGGCTAACAGCCAAACAAAATTTCAGCAAAATCCCTAAATTGGATTATGACAAGATGTGTCCACAAAGTCTCCCTATGTTGTAGTATGCATTCAGTAGATTAAGTCCCATAACTCCATATAATTTGTCAAATCAAAATGGCAATAGCACTAATGGTGGCCTACAATCCTGTAAAATTTGAATAAATTCTGACCAGCGGTTTCTGAGGAGTTGCATCCACAAGATTTGCTATTGTATAACAATGTGGAAATAATCAAAGTCCCATAACTCCAACAAAATTTGACGAATCAAAATTTCGATGTGATATGACCTAGTACTAATGGTGGCTAACAATCCTGTAAAATTTGAATAAATTTTGACCAGCAATTTCTGAGGAGTTGCATCCACAAGATTTGCTATTGTATAACAATGTGGAAATAATCAAAGTCCCATAACTCCCACAAAATTTGACGAATCAAAATGGTAATGCGATATGACCTAGTACTTATGGTGGCTAACAATCCTGTAAAATTTGAATAAATTCTGATCAACAGTTTCTGAGGAGTTTTGTCCACAAGATTTGCCATTGTATATTACTCTACTGAATCGACCTGGCTGGTTACGGTTCAATTATATCGGGATTATTCGTTTGAAAGATACCTACAAGATAGAGAAAATTAAGCCACGCCCAACCTATTCAATAAATTTGAGTAACAACAATGTGGAAATAATCAAAGTCCCATAACTCCAACAAAACTTGACGAATAGAAATGGCGATTCGATATGACCTGGTACTAATGGTAGCTAACAATCCTGTAAATTTTGAATAAATTCTGACCAGCAGTTTCATAGGAGTTGTGCCACAAGATTTGCCATTGTATAACAATGTTGAAATAATCAAAGTCCCATAACTCCAACAAAATTTGACGAATCAAAATGGCAATGCGATATGATCTAGTACTAATGGTGACTAACAATCCTGTAAAATTTGAATGAATTCTGACCAGCGGTTTCTGAGAAGTTGTGCCCACAAAAAACGTGGCATATGGACACACTGACGGACAGACGCATTGAGGCACAGACACAGACCATTACCATGTCCCTCTGTCGCATTGCGGCGGGGGAGAATAAATATCAAGGGAACAATAAATTTGATTTCTGCATAAGTCATGTAAGTTAAGCCTCTTCTGTGCAGATCATAAAGTTTCATAATAATAACATTCATCCTTCACAGAAAAAAAAGGGCTACGCCGAGCGCAGCATGATACGACCTCAGCCTGTTGACCACTGAAATTTCAACAAAATTAGTTTAAAGAGAATGTGGACACAGTAAAGAGCTTGACATAATAATTAGATGGACACAAAAAGAAGCTTGACACAGTTATTAGCTGGAAACAAACTACGGAAAAATCAACCCTTTTGATCACTTATTGATTAAAAATAAACTGTAAGAGCTATGCAAAATATGTTACTATCAACTAAAACTTTACATCCATAGAAATACAAAAAAAAATCCATCAAAATCTGATGAATAATAAAGATTTGACATATTTAGAAAAATTGCAATTTTGGCCCCTTTGACCCCTTGCAGCTCAGAAATGGTAAGAGCTACGCCAAATCCGTTGTCATATTGCTGAAAGCTTAGATGAAGAGGAATACAAAGAAAAATATCCCATTGAAATCCGATGAAAAATAAAAATTCTACATAAACTGCAAATTCGCAATTTTGGCCCTGTGTGGATCTTCATCGCTGGGAAAGGAAACAAGTTACCAAAAATCCATTAGCTGAGTGCCATATTAGTTTTTCACAAGGAATCCATTGGAAAAAACTGCATCAAAATCGGACTTAAGATAAAAAAAATAGTTTTTTGAGATTTGCCCCTGTTGGGCCCATTTATCTCATGAGCAGTACATGCTGGATTGGAAATTTCCTCAGAAGCACACTGAAACAAACCCCATCAAAATCCAATAAATAATAAAGATTCTACAGTCAAATATGTAAAAGGACCCAATTTAACCCTTTTTGGCCCCTAATTCTGAAATGGGTAGGGCCAAAAACTAAAGGAAAAAAATTTCTCAAGAATGTTCCAAGAAACATCATACTAAGATTTGAAAACAATCCGTCCACTAGAACCAAAGTTATGCTGTCCACAGACAAGAAAATACCTAATTTAACCCCTTTTTTGCCTCTTTTTCAATAACGGGTTGGGCAGGGAACGCAAAATTAAAACCCGGGCTTAAGCTTGTACTAAAATTTGATAGCAATCCGTTTACTAGAACCGAAGTTATGCTGTCCACAGACGCCAACGCCAACGCCGACGCCAGCGCCATACCATAATACGACCGCAAAATTTTTGCAGTCGTATAAAAACTTCAACCTGAGGGTTAACCTAACTTGGGAAGGAGGGATGGACAAGCCCAAACACTATATACCCCTACTGTTGAAGTCGGGGAAAAACTAATGTCTCAACCAATACATATCTTCCTGGAAATGATTTTTATCTTTATGTGTTGCCATTGCATTTGAATATTACTCAATTTGGTTGAAATCCAATGAAAGATGTGGGATAAGCATCAAAAAGGTTAATTAAGCAAAATTCTATGTAAAAAGGGGACATTATTCCAACAAAAATTGGTCCATCAATCCAGCCAAACAATATGCACAACTAGGCTGAAAACCTACTAAGAGGTGTAAGCAAAGCTCATTGTTGAAGGCCTCATGGTGACTTCAAGATGAAGAACAACAATAAAAGCATTGATCCTTTGCTTGTTTTACCATGTATTTGTAGAGACCTTGTCTCATGTGCATTTACTCCATATCCTTTCATTCACCATGAAGGTAAACAATTCTGTGAAGTTTGGTTGAAATTCAATGAAATTTTAAAGTTTTAGTTGAAGAAAGTTTTCAATTTTGTACTCAGTGACCTTGACTTTTGACCTGATCCAAATTTTATTGGTGGATTTGTACTATGCTGCATTAGATCACATGTAAAAAATAAAGCCTGTAGCAATTTTAATTAGCGAACTTGTGCAAAATCTAGATTTTGACCTTTTGACCTCTGTAACCTTGGCCTTTGACCTGATCTAAATGAAATTTCATTTACAGTCTTCAGCTTTATATGATCAATATACAGGCCAAATATGAAGGGCCTATCACATCTTTTTGAAAAGATAAAGGCAATGTTAAAGTTTTTGTTAAAGTTTTCAAATTTGCACTCAGTGACCTTGACCTTTGACCTGACCCAATTTTTTGTTTGATCGGTTCTAAGCTCCATCAAGTCTCTAGCAATTGAAAAATTTCAAGCTTTAGCAAAATCTAGATTTTGTCCTTTTGAATGCTGTGACCTTGTTTTTTAACCTGATCTAATGACTAAATACCAAAGTTACTGTAAATTTAAATTCTGCATATGCGCATTTCGACAACTTATGTCTCTTCAGTGCAGATAAAATCTAAACGTTTGGAAGACCATAAACTCAAAGATGTTTAAAAACTGATAGAGAACAAAAATCTAAGTGAAATTTGCATTATGGCAAATGAATATAATATGCTGTTATCAATACACAAACCAAATATGAGGGGCCTATCAAATCTGGTTCAAAAGTTTGAGCCAGGTTAAAGTTGTGGATGGACAGACAGACACGGCAAAAAACAATATGCCCCCAGTCTAAAGATTTGGGGCATAAAAATAAAAAAATATTAAAAACAAAATACATGGTGCAAACCTCCAATATAATGCTGATCCATTCCTACTTATATTGTGTTGAAAAGTATAATTGGGTTTATCAACATTTGCGAGTAAGTGAAGCATATCCTTAAGACTCTAAGAAAGCTTAAATGACAAAGTCAAATAACAGATTTAAAATCTTAAAGAAATAAAAATAAAAAAAAAATACATGGTGCCCACCTACAATATTTTCTGAAGTATTCCTGCAAGTTTGGTTGAAAAGTTTTAAGTGTTTCAAGGAGTTGCTGATAATGGAGACATACCCTAAACATGTCAAGACTCCAAAAAGTAAAAAAAAATATCTTAAAATCAAAAAAAAATAATAAAAAACTAAATGCATGATACACATCTACAATTAATAGTAATACTGAAGCATTCCTGTAATTGTTGTTGAAAAGTATCAAGTGATTTAGGAGAAGTTGTGGATAATGTTAATAATTTTTGAGTCATGCAGACAGAACGAAAGATGCAAGATGATGGATATTGATCCCTATGTGTCAATCTTGTACTAGGTGCAGGCAACACAAATATTGGCTTTTGGGCCAGCACAGATCTACTGTGCAACTGGCCTGGCTGTACAGGGAATAATAATCCATCACAAATTGACATCAACTAAGAAATAATAATATAAACATGTGTGGATCGTATTGCAAGGCAATACATGTACAGAAGTCCCCTACCTGTGGAATAATTCTTTGTTATACCAGCAAAAATAGTTAAAGAAGAAAAATTTTCCGAGCCCAAGGCCCATAACTCCATCAAAAATCAATGGACCCAACTCATACTCAAACTTGATCTGTAACTCATAGTGGTAGACTCACATAGCAAATATTAGCTTTATATCTGGAACGGTTTAGAAAAATGTCTGGGATACCTATATTTTACCAAAATTTTCTCCAAGTCAAAGGCCCATAACTCTGTCAAATATCAATGGAATGGAACTTAACTCCAAATTGATTTGTAACTCATAGTGGTAGACTCACATAGCAAATATTAGCTTCATATCTGGAACGGTTTAGAAAAAAGTCTGGTAAAATATATTTTTTAAAAAATGTCGAAATCAAAGACCAACAACTCTGTAAAAAATCAATGGACCGGAACCAAACTCAAACTTGATCAGTAACTTGTAGTGCTTTACTTACATAGCAAATATTAGCTTCATATATGTACTGGTTTAGAAAAAATTCTGGAAAACCTATATTTTACCAAAATTTTCTAAGTCAAAGGCCCATTACTCCATCCAAAATCAATGGACCTGAACCAAACTAGAACTTGATCTGTAACTCATGGTGGTAAATTAACATAACAAAATATTAGCTTCATATCTAGAACGGTTTAGAAAATAAGTCGGAAAACCTATATTTTACCAACATTTTCTAAGTCAAAGGCCCATAACTCCATCCAAAATCAATGAACTGGAACCAAACTTGAACTTGATCTGTAACTCATATCATGGTGGTAGACTCACATAACAAATATTAGATGAATATCTCTTACAGTATGGGAAAAAAGTCCGGAAAACTGAGTGTGACAGACTGACGGATGGACTGAAGGATGGACTGACGGAGTGCAAACCTAAAGTCCCCTTTGGCGAAGCCAGTAGAGGGACTAATAAATAATAATATAAATAAATAAGAATTAAATTTCTGCAAATTATGTCTCTACAGTAGTAATACAGCATGGAGGGTAATTTTTCGCAGTTGTGAAATTTCGCAATTTGTTCTCTAATTTGTAATGGTTATTAATTTTTGTTAATTGATCATTATGTTAACATTACATATATAAAGATTAATTTAATCAAGCGGATTTTTTTTTTCATGTTTTCCTAAACCTCACATGTATAGGGAAAATAAGAACTTTGTGACAATTACCCTAATATTGTAATACTAAACTATATGGAAGCACCATGAGTCTCTTAATCTTGACTTAACTACTCAAGTTCTAGGTCAGCAGTCCGAGGTACAAATGAATTCCTTGTAAATGTAAATCTGTTCATATATTACTGATTGGAAATTTTCCCAGGAGGACACAGAAAGAAATCCGATAAATAATAAGGATTCTACAGTCAAATATGTGAAAACATCAAAATCAATTTTTTTGATTATGGCTTTCCATATTATTTGATTTTAATGCTGCTGATGAGAGGTTACTCCTTGAAACATGTGTACAGCATAACTTAATTTACTGTTCATTTTTGCAACTTTGGTATTTTTGTATTTTTAAGCCTTTTTCACCCATTTTTTAATAAAGGGCTACGCAGAGTGCAGCATGATACGACCGCAGCATGTTGACCACTGAAATTTGAACAAGTGTAATTTAAAGCCAATGTGGACACAGTAAAAAGCTTGACACAGTAATTAGATGGACACAATAAAAAGCTTGATACAGTAGTTAGCTGGACACAAATTAATGAAAATAAAGCTTACAATAAGAATAATACAAAGAAAAAATCCCATCAAAATCTGAAGAAAAATAAAGATTTCACATATTTATTATAATTGCAATTTTGGAACCTTTGACTCCTTATAGCACAGAAAGGGTCAGAGTTAAGGCAAATCTGTTGACATACTACTGAAAGCCTATAATGAGAGGAATTTAAATAAAAAAAAATCCCATTGAAATCAGATGAAAAATAAAAATTTTTAGGTAATCTGCATGTTGCAATTTTGGTCCCTTTGGGCCCTTCATAGCTTGGAAAGGAAACAAATTTTTTGCGGTCGTATAAAAATGGGTGGGCCATAATGACCAAAACTAAGCCACCCCTTTCTTTTGTGCAAAGGAACATTTTTTTTTTTATCTTATAAGGATTGGTCAACTGGAACTTAAATTATTGACCAAAAACAAAAATGTCTACAGACAACGACAACGATGACAGCACCATACCATTATTACGACCACAAAAAAATTTGCGGTCGTATAAAAACACTTTTATACTCATTCGATGCTGTAAAATTCACATGCACAAAGAGCTTGCAGTAAAAAAAAAATTTGAACTTACACTTGATGAAGAAAGTAGGAAACATTATTCCAAAAAGACATCAGGCAATCTGTATTGCTTATTTCTTTGCCAAATAATGTAGTCTTTGCAAATCTGCTCTTTAAAAGATTTACCATTACTTTCCCAATAACTATCTGTAAAATGAACTACATAAGCATATCAATACCTCCTTATGATATTCAAATATTAAAAATAATCTCCACTTTAACCATATAAAACTAACTTGGAACAGGGATATAACCAAGCGATGTTTCTCATTGATATGTTGATAAACTGTGAAACTATTTTTTTGGGATGTTTTTAGTTTTGTTTTTATTTTCTCATACTTATACAAATTTCAGCTAGATATGCTTGGAATTGAATTGGTCTGCTTTGAACCTAAAAATCTCTTCCTCTTTCATAAAAATTGTGGACTAAAATTAACTAGAGGCTCCCAGGAGCCTGTATCGCTCACCTGGCTTTCAGTTGCCACAATCGTGGTAACATTGTAAGTTATACAGTTGATCATCAGTCTCTCAAACTTTAGTAACTCAAACAACACCAATATCTTGAACAGTATTTAAAGTCTGATCATATTGTACTATTTTTCTTTCTTGAGCTTTATTGACAAAACACGCTCTTGCTAAGGACCACTTTTGACACCAGTTTTAAAACAGAGACATCATTATGTAATTGGCAGTCAACAAACAATTTTCCCGCCTTTTCTGGCAACCATTTTGAAAATGGCCGTCAGCAAATAATTTTCAACATAAGTTTTGAATTTGCAACATAAATACCTATTAAGAAACCAAATTTCATTGAAGTCGAACAATGTTGAATTTTCCCGCCTTTTTTGGTGGCCATTTTGAAAATGGCAGTCAACAAATAATTTTCAATTGGTTTTGAAGTGGCAACTTCAATACCTATTTGGAAACCAAATTTCATTGAAAACGGACAATGTTGAATTTTCCCGTCTTTTATCATGTTTATGGCCGCCATTTTGAAAATGGTGGTCAACGAACAATTTTTGACATCAGTTTTGAAGTTGTGACATCAATACCTATTTGGCAACAAAATTTCATTGAAATCGGACAATGTTGAATTTTCCCACTTTTTTAGGCAGCCATTTTGAAAATTGTGGTCAACGAACAATTTTTGACATCAGGTTTGAAGTTGCAACATCAATACCTATTTGGAAACCAAATTTCATTGAAATCGGACAATGTTGTATTTTCCCGCCTTTTTTGGCGGCCATTTTGAATATGGCGGTCAACGAACAATTTTCAACACAGGTTTTAAAGTCGCAACATCAATATCTATTTGAAAACAAAATTTCATTCAAATCCGACAATGTTGAATTTTCCCGCCTTTTTTGGATGTCATCTTGAAAATGGCGGTCAACAAACTATTTTAAACACAGGTTTTAAAGCCGCCTCAGCATGGCAAACATTTCATAATTTTACACTTAATCTTCATCTTCTATAGATTTGGAAATCAAATCGAAAAATACAAATATTGTAAAAAATTGGTGAAAAAAGGGCAATAACTCCCACAATGGATTTTCTTCAAAATTTCAGGATGGATAGATCTTGATATGCTGAACATTTTTGCAATTTACACTTGACCTCTATCTGTTACACCTTTTGAAATAAAGGGCTACGCCTAGCGCAGCATGATACGACCGCAGCATGTCGACCATTGAAATTTCAACAAAAGTAGTTTAAAGTGAATGTGGACACAGTAAAGTGCTTGACTCAATAATTAAATGGACACAATAAGAAGCTTGACACAGTTATTAGCTGGACACAAACTAGGGAAAAAATCAACCCTTTTGATCACTTATTGATAAAAAAAGAAGAACTACGCCAAATCTGTTGACATACTGCTGAAAGCTCAGATCAAGATGAATCCAAAGGAAAAAATCCCATTGAAATCCAATGAAAAATAAAGATTTGAAATATTTAGAAAAATTGCACTTTTGGCCCTTTGACCCCTTGTAGCTCGGAAACGGTAAGACCTACACAAAATTTGTTGGCATACTACTTAAAGCTTAGATCAAGAGGAATCCAAAGAAAAAATCCCATCAAAATCTGATGAAAAATTTAGATTTCACATATTAAGGGAAATATGTGAAATCTTAATACATTTGTATTTCAATTTTGGCCCTTATGACCCCTTGTAACTCGGAAACCGTAAGAGCTACACAAAATCTGTTCTCATACTACTGAAAGCTTATATCATGACGAATCAAAAGAAAAAATTCCATTGAAATCCGATGAAAAATAAACTAGAGATTGTCTGTAAGACACAGATGCCCCGCCAATAAATTTATCGCAAAAGATAACCTAAGTCAATTGGGCATAAAATAAATCATTTGTCAGTGAATTGTGATGGAATATTGTGTGTAGTTGCTTAGAAGTGGACCGAAACCCAAAAATTTAACAAAGTCATTCAAGCATAAAATGTAGGTCATGGATACCCAATGCTTGGTGAAGCAGGTAGTTTTCCTATAGATGCATGTTACAGTGAAATATCATGATGCTACAATACTTAGTCATTGAGGAACAGTTTTAAATTCAAAAGTCAACCAAAGTCACTGAAGCGTAAAATGTAGATCAAAGTCACTTAACTGTGAATGAGTTGGTAAGTACTCCTCAAGGCAATTAATTTGATGAAACATCATTGTCTGATAATGTGTAGTTGTTGAGGAATGGACCTTGATGCAAAACTTAAACAAAGTCACTGAAGCATAAAATGTAGGTAAAAGCCACCTAATTGTCAATGATTTGTGTAGTACTCATCAAGACAATTAATTTGATCAAACATTATTGTCTTATAATGTGTAGTTGTTGAGAAATGGACCTTAACGCAAAACTTAACCAAAGTCACTGAAGCGTAAAATGTAGGTCAAAGCCACCTAATTGTCAATGATTTGTGTAGTACTCATCAAGACAATCAATTTGATCAAATATCATTGTCTTATAATGTGTAGTTGTTGAGAAATGGACGCGTAAAATATAGGTCAAAGCCACCTAATTGTCAGTGATTTGTGTAGTAGTCTCATCAAGACAATTAATTTGGTGAAACATCCTTGTCTTATAATGTGTTGTTGTTGAGAAATGGACCTTGACCCAAAACTTAACCAAAGTCACTGAAGCATAAAATGTAGGTCAAAGCCACCTAATTGTCAATGATTTGTGTTGTACTCATCAAGGCAATAAATTTGATGAAACATCATTGTCTTATAATGTGTAGTTGTTGAGAAATGGACTTACATCTAAAACTTAATTAGAGTCACTCAACCATGATATGTAGGTCAAAGAGTCAAACTGCCTAGTGAACTGTGTAGTACTATCAAAGATCTACCTACTGGCCTACTATAATTGTTCTATACCATACAGTTTCCGAGAAATCTACCTTAGCGCAAAACTTAACCGGACGTACGGACGTACGGATGGAAGGATGGACAAGGGTAATACTATATGCCCCTTCCACATTCGTGGGTGGGGCATAGTTATTTATGTAGTCTGCATGTTTGCAACTTTTGCCCCGTTTGGCCCCTCATAATTCGGAAAGGAAACAAATAATCAAAAATCTGATAGTGCAGCGCTCTATTTATTTTTAATGAAGAATCCATTGCAAAAAACTGCATCAAAATAGGACTAAAAATAAAAAATAAAATTTTTTAAAATTCGCCCCTTTTGGACCCCATTTATCTCATGAACGGAACATGCAACATGAAATCTGTTGGCGTACTACTGATTGGAAATTACCTCAGGAGCACATTGAAAGAAACCCCATCAAAATCCGATAATTAATAAAATTTCTACAGCTAAATAGGTGAAAACAGCCAATTTTGCCCCTTTTCGGCCCCTATTTTAAAAACAGGAGGGGCCATAATAACTTAAACCGATCTGCACCTTCCTTTTTTGCCAAGGAACATTGTGCTAAAATTTCATAAAGATTGATCAACTTGAACTTGAGTTATTGGCCAAAACTAAAAGTGTCTACAGACAACGACGCCGCCGACGACAACAATAATGATAGCGCCATACCATTATACAACCACAGAATTTTAGTGGTTGTATAATAAGGTACATTCCTTCCACAGAGTAGGGGTATGATAAGGAAAAAAAGCTTTTGAAGAATTGAAAACATTTAATTCCTGCTCATTGTCAAAAGGGCTACATTCAGGCAAAAGTAAGTGCTACATTATTTACATACAATGTATTTACATTTTGGACATAGTAGTTGGCTGACACAGTAAGGTGTTTTGCATAGTCATAATTGCTCTTTCAAATTCAAACAGAAGAAATGTGTCTTTAACCTTTTCTATGGCTTGCCAAACCTCCCCTTCCATTGTGGTAGTGTCCGGTAGCAATTCAACAGCAACTGCCCAGTATTAAGTAAAAAAAGAATAATACAAAGTAAAAATTTAATAGAACAGAAAACACAAAATGGTAAAAAAACTGTGAACAACTATATATTTCACCAAAAACAACTAGACAGGTATAACCCANCCCCCCCCCCCCCCCCCCTTATTGAACTCTGAATTAATATGGCAAACTTGTGTAAATATAAGTGTGTATGGACACAACACAGTTGTGGACACAGTACAAATGTGGACACAATACAAGTTTGGACAAAATGAAATGCCTCCCCCTTTCTTCCTTAAAATATTAAAAAATTAAAAGACAAATTATCTCCCCTTCATAATTTCTGATAGCAACCATATAACTTCATGCACATCTTCAGGTGGTGTACCTAAACTGGGCAACATTTCATCAAAATCCAAGCAGTAGTTTAGGAGAACATGCCCTGGCAAGGATAAGCCCCTCCCCTTTTTTCTGAAAATATTAAAATATTAAAAGACAAATTATCACCCTCCAAAATTTCAGACAGCAGCCATATTATTTCATGCACATCTTTAGATGGTGTACTACAACTGTATTACATTTCATCAAAATCCAAGCAGCCGTTTAGGAGAACATGGGGTGAAAAGGTTCGCCTCCCCCCTTTTCCAGAAAATATTCAAAGACAATTTATCTCCCCTTAAAAATTTCCGGCAGCAACAATATTACTTCATGCACATCTTTAGATGATGTACTACAACTGTTTCATCAAAATTCAAGGAGCCATTTAGGAGAACATGCGCTGACAAGGTACATGTACATGGACAGACAGATGGACTGACGGAACGACAGGCTGATTCCTATATACCCTCCCAAATTTTGTTTGTGGAGGGTATAATGAACTGACTGAAAATGCCCAAAACACTCTACAAGAAAAATTCTTGCCATCCTCATTTAAGGGTTACTTAATTAGCCCTAACCCTCCTTTACTGAACCCTTAAAGAAGCAGTCTACCCAGTCACCTAATGCTGTACTCGATGCACTTACTTGAATAACTTCAGTGTTATGGATAACTGGATTAATTCCTGTTATATGTTGTATGTAATCTTTTTCCTTCACTAGAAAGAAATATACAATATTGTTATACAGACTTTTTAATGTAGATCAACCTTAATAAAAATCTCCAGCAGAATTTTCTTATTTAAAATATTTTCATTTCTTAATCATGATACTTCATGTGTTTCAATAAGAACAAGATGTGTTTGTGAAACAGTACAAATGCCCCCAGATTCTACAGTAAAATATAAAATATATAAAAATACCCAATTTCACCCCTTTTTGACCTCTGTGACCTTGAAACTTTGACCTAAAACCGATTCAATAAATCTGTCCCCACCATCAGTTTGTCGCCTGTATAGCGTTTGTCAGCCTCTGTGCTTAAGAAAACACAATGTCATCAAATGTGGAAGGCAACAGACAAAATTATGCATACATTTATACACAATGTTGCATTTTGTCATCATTTTACAAAGGAACTGTCAATTATTGATATACATGTAGAAGCAAACAATGAATCAGTCACTTGATTTGTCAAGAAGGTCAGGTAGGGACACATTTATTGAATCAACCCCATTTTTTTTTGCATATTGATGTTCCTCTTGACATGACCTATACATTTGCCATAAAATTCAACCCCTTTATTCTGAAACAGATGAAGCCCCTTTGAGCCTCTTGATTATTGGAATGGTTTTAATTGTTACATGTATCTGTTTAAACATGCTATAAGAAACCTACAAAAAATACTGCGTAAAGTCCAACAAAAAATTTAAAAATTCATTTTTATTTATTTGACCCCACTTAGGGCCTCTTCTTTCTCAAAATGGTAAATACTACCTCAAATCTGTCGCATATTACAGTTGCGCAATTTAATTGGTATTAACATAAAACAAACCTCTTCTAAATAGGATAAATAATAAGGATTCTACGGTCAAATATGTGAAAACAGCCAATTTCACCCCTTTTTGACCTCTGTGACCTTGACCTTTGACCTCATCTATTTTTTTTTCATATTTATGTTCCTCTTGACTAGACCTATACACTTGCTAAGTATGAAAAGTCTGTCATACATAGTTCAAAAGTTATAGCCAAGGTTAAAGTTTCTGACAAACAGATGAAGACAGACAGACAGACAGACACATACTGAACAAAATCAATATGCCCCTGACATGCCTGATTCTCGATCTGGGAGCATAAAAATAATAAAACAGCTGTGCCAAGTCATATGATATGCCTGTCAACACACCTTCTAAATTTTTAGTGATTTTGGTAAGGGGTTCTCAATTGAGCATGTTGGGTATATTTGTTCTTCTCCCACATGCCAATATAAAAATTTCCCAACTCAAAACATTTTATTGCCTTATTAAAACCAAAAATTTTCTAAAAGCAACATGAATAATTCGAATCAACTAGACATCTGAGAAATGGCAGCCTTCTCTATGGGCCCGGTTGTATATAAGTGTAAATTTAAGTGTGTGTGGACTCAATACAGGTTAGGACACAATCATATCATTAAGATATAAACAGAAAGTAATACCCAAAAGCAATAATCTGACCTTGAAGACAAAGGTCAAGGTCAAAGGTCACAAATCATGGTTCATGACACGTTGTCTTCAAATGATCTATCTATATGCAAAATATCAAAAGCCTACCTCAAAAGAAATAACAGTTATAGCCGGGACACAACTCGTTACTAGAAAAGCAAAAATCTGATCTTGAAGACAAAGGTCACGGTTAAAGGTCATCAATCATGGTTCATGACATATTGTCTTGAAGTAATCTATCTACAGTACAGAAAGAGTGGTACGGTGAAAAATCACTGTGTTAGACATGTCCCACTCTGAGAGTGATACTGAATAACTTTTTCTCTGTTAGAGATATCTTCATTATTTTTTCTGCATTTAAAGTGGAGTAACACACCGCTCTCAATACAAAAGAAAGTAGGAAATGATCTCAAACAGGAAAATAGATATTTAGATCCACTCTTAGAGTGGGACATGTCTATCACAGTGATTTGTCATGGTACCACTCTTTCTGTTCTGTACTTGCAAAATATTTAAGGCCTTTCTCAAAAGACAAAAAAGATATAGCCTGGACACGACTTGTCACAAGAAAAGCAAAAATCTGACCTTGAAGACAAAGGTCAAGGTCAAAGGTCACCAATCGTGATTCATGACACATCGTCTTGAAGTGATCTATCTACTTGCAAAATATCAAAAGCCTATCTCAAATTATAAAAAAGTTAAAGCCTGGACACGACTTTGTTACGGATGGACGGACGATAGCATGGACGCACGGACGGAAGGACGGATGCACGGACGGACAGAGTGATTTCTATATGCATCAGCAACTTTGTGGTGGGACCCTAATAAGACGAAATTATTTTCTCTCACATACATCTACTATGAATTGAAGAAATGCAAACAAACATTAAAAAGAGCTGTGGCCGAATGCAGCCAAATATATATACCCCCCGCTCATTGAACCCTGAATCGATATGGTAAGTGAAAATTTACATGTAAGTGGGTGTGGACACAATGATATAATTTTCAAGAGAGAACTTTTTGTAAGGGTGCCAATGAAAATACTCTGTCAAAATCAGACAAAAATAAAATCCCCCCCCCCCTTTTTTTTGCTTCTTTGACATTTTACACAAAAATCGTAAGCATTAGAGAAGTTTTATTACAACACTTTGAAATCAACTTTTCAAATGGAGTTCAATGAATAGAGAGTTTCTCTACCCCCAGCTTGATTTCACAATATCTACGCCTTGAATCATTTCATTGATAAATTGTATGTCCAAGTCCAAAACATCATTGCAGAGGGAATAAATGAATGTCCCAGCCAATTACTACCCCTTCCTGGTTTCAGAAAATAATTATATTCCTTCATGCACATTGTCATATAGTATTCTTCCTTTGTGTAAAGTTTCATCAAAATCCTTACTGTGATTACGAGGTAATTCATACATAGGGAATCTATGTATTGTGCTTACGAGGTAATTCATACATAGGGAATCTATGAAAAGTCAAAGTCTAATTATCTCCCCCTCCTGGTTTCGGACAATCATTATATTCCTTTATGCACATCTCCATATAATGTCCTTACTTTGTGTAAAGTTTCATCAAAATCCTTTCAGTGGTTTAAGAGGAGTTTCGCTTACGAGGTTACCCATACATAAGGAATCTATGAAAAATCGAAGTCAATTATCTCCCCTTCCTGGTTTCGGACAATAATTATATTCCATTATGCACATCTCCATAAAGTGTCCTTCCTTTGTGTAAGGTTTCATCAAAATCTTTCAAGTGGTTTAAGAGGAGTTGCGCTAACAAGAAGTGTGGACAGATGGACGGACAGACAGACAGACAGGGTGATTCCTATATACCCCCCCCAAAAAAAACCTTTGATCGTGGGGGTATAATTACTTAATCATGCTGACATATTTTTTTAATGAGAGAAGATCTTTGAATGTCTTCCCATAGCGTCTAATATGAAACAGCATTCCCTCTGGCAGCCAACTTTGATGCTGGACACCTTTTTCCAAGCAGACAAACTAAGACAATTAATTGTAACCAAAATATGGCTCCAATTGGTCAGATAATTTTAGAGGAGCAGATCTTTGAATACACTTCCCCAAAAGTTCAAACGTTAAAACTAAGGTCCCTACTGAAGGTCATATTGATGCTGACTTTTTTGCCTTATTTTGTCTTTCGTCAGGCTACTTAATGACAAATATTTGTAGGCATACACTGCCTGATTTTACTTTTTTTTCTCATTGACCGCTGCGGACATGTGTTGCTTCAATGACATATTTTAGCTGCGATCTATGTTGCTCAACATTTTATTCTCTTCTTGTAACCTTGGTGCTTTCAGCTGGATAACCCTGAACATTGCCCAAGTTGGCACTCCATGGCGGTTGGGGAGCAAGGGAGTGACCTTGATATAATTTTTTTGTCAAGAATATCGCTTAAGTGCACGCTAGGGGCCTTCTTGATCTCGCTTGAGGGGGTGAATATTGTTCACCTCTAGTTGAAGACCCTCAGGCGACATCAAGATGCAGACAGGAATAAAAGTCCTGTCCTTGATAAACTGGAGTTCTCTATGTATCGTGTGCATTTTTGTCACATGTACATTCACTCCATATCCTTTCATTTTTCCTATTTATGATGCATTTTTGAAAAGGGGACCACCCAACGATTGTTGTAACCAAGTTTGATTCAAACTGGTTTTACTGCTTCAGAGATGATCTTTGAACAGATATTCCATGCTCTCCCATATGGTCCAATTTAAACTATGTTCTAGTTGATGGCAATCTTAAATGCTTAGCAGACTTGCCAGACTCATTTTACAAAGGGACCAACTAAAAACCACTGTGACCAAGTATGGTATCAATAGGCAAAGTACTTTCAGAGGAGATCCTTGAATATTTTTCCAATAGGGTCCAATATTAAACTAAGTTATGCCCTGTAAGCCACCTTTGACAAGGTGAGGACTTGCCAGACACATTTCTAAAATGGTCCGCCTAAGGACTATAGTCATGATAGTGAACAATTTTTGTTTCAATTGGCTTTTTGGCTTCAGAGGAGAAGATCTTTCAATATTTTCCCATAGGGTGATTGTTTAAACATTGTTACAACTGCCATCCATCAAGGATATGATACAGACTTCATGTACAAATTTTTCAATGAAGGTCAACTAAGTAATGACTCCAATTTGCAAAGTATTTTCAGAGGAGAATGTCTTAGAAAATGTTACCTGATAGAGTTCATTATAACAAAGTTCATCACATGTGGCAAACTTGGAGAAGGTGCAGACTGAACAGATTATTTCTTTAAGGACCCAAGGATAATACAGTGACCAAGTTTGGCTTTTTTTCAATTGGCTTGCAGTTTCAGATCTCTGAATGCTTTCCCATAGGGTCAAATCTTAAACAAGTTTCCCTAGTAGCAACTATCATGGGTATGATGTGGTTATGCCCAAAGCATTTTTCAAAGGGACCAACTAAGGACCATGGTTAGCAAGTATGGCTTAAATTAGACTATTGTTTCCCGAAAATGGGGGTTGAATCTTTAAATATGTTTCCAAATACAGCCCAATATAAACTAAGTTCCATACTGGCAGCCTTCTGAGATAACGTGAGGACTTGTTGGGCATACTATCATTTTTGAAAGAGGACTAACTTAGAACTCTTCTGATCAAGTTTGGTTCCAAATGCTTGTACATTTATAGACAAAGAAGATCTCTAAATGCTTCCCAAAGGGTCCAATGCTAAACTAGGATCACCCCTACTTTGATATGATACAGACTTGAAAAAAGATCCAATTTTAAAATTAGTTCCAAGATGGCAGCCATTTGGATGAGGTGAAGACTTGACGGAGATATTTTTTTCAAGGGGACATCCAAAGAATTATTGTGACCAAGTTTGGTTTGGATACAGCCAGTTGTTTCAATGAAAAGTTTACAAGAGACCATGACAGATAGAAGGATGTCAAGTTACATGTATGGTGAAAGCTTTAAAATGATTATGCATACCTGTACCTGGAATCGATTCTACAATATCCTTTTCATCCACAAGTAGTCGCAACTCTATTTTATTTTTCACCACTACTGTCCAGTTTTCATAGCCAGCCATTCTTTTTTATTGGAAATCTGAAGAATATTCAAAATATAAATATATATATATATATATATATATATATATATAAAACAATGCAGTAGACTTAAGTGAACAGTTGACCAATTTAAAAGTTGATATTTCGAGACCTATCCAGCTCTTTATCAAAATACAGTGAAATAAAACCTATTTACAAAGACTATACTACAAAAAAATAAACAAAGTATTGACAGCTACATCATGGACGCTGTTAACTACAAATGTAACATCAGGAGGGAAAAAATAATTTTGTCAGTGTCCGTACATAGACTCTTACAAAATTCTTACTACTCTTATGGCTATAGAGCAAAACATGATAATATAACAAAAAATAAAGGGCTACGCCGAGCGCAGCATGATACGACCGCAGCATGTCGTCCACTGAAATCTGAAAAAGTGTAATTTAAAGCGAGTATGGACAAACGAAAGAGCTTGACACAATAATTAGAAGGACGCAATAAGGAGATTGACCCAGAAATTAGCTGGACACAAACTAGGGAAAATAAAAATTAGTCCTTATGACTCCTTATGATTCCTCTTTGACCCTTTATAGCGCAGAAACGGTAAGAGCTACGCCCAATCCATTGACATACTGCTGAAAGCTTATATCAAGAGGAAGCCAAAGAAAAAAGACCATCAAAATGCGATGAAAAATAAAAATTTTAGGTAATCTGCAAATTTGCAGTTTTGGCCCCTGTGAACTCTTATAGCACGGAAACAGTAAGAGCTAAATAAGATCCGTTGACATACTGAAAGCTTACATCAAGTGGAATCCAAAGAAAAAAATCCCATCAAAATCTGATGAAAAATAAAAATTTTAGGTTATCTGTAAATTTGATTTTGGCCCCCTTCGGCCCCTCATAGCTCGGAAACGGTAAGAGCTACGCCAAATCCGTTGACATACTACTGAAAACTTACATCAAGAGAAATCCAAAGAAAAAAATCCCATCGAAATCCGATGAAAAATAAAAATTTAAGGTTATCTGTAAATTTATGATTTTGGCCCCCTTTGGCCCCTCATAGCTGGGTAAGGAAACAAGTTACCAAAAATCTAATAGTAGAGCGCTATGTAGATTTTTCATAAGGAATCCTCTGAAAAAAATTGCATCAAAATCGGACTAAAAATAAAAAAATTAAATTTTTGAAATTCGGCCCTTTTGGGCCCCATTTATCTCGTAAACGGTACATGCCACGTGAAATCCGTTGGCATACTTCCGATTGGAAATTTTCTAAGGAGTTTACTGAAAGAAACCCCATCAAAATCCAACAAATAATAAAGATTCTACAGTCAAATATGTGAAAACACCTAATTTAACCCTTTTTGGCCCCCTTTTTTAAAACGGGTGGGGCCACAATAACCAAAACTTACCCAAGCATTCCTTTTGTGCCAAGGAACATTGTGTAAAAATTTCACAAGGATTGATCATCTGGAACTTAAGTTATTGGCCAAAAACAAAAGTGTCTACAGACGACGACAACGACGACGACGACGACAGCACCATACCATTATACGACCGCAAAAATTTTTGCGGTCGTATAAAAAACAAGAGAAGGGGCAGTCAGAAACAACAGCTAATCCCCTCGCCAGGTTGTTCAATATTTGTCTAGTATTATAAGCACTCCACAAAGTTGTACCATTCAAGATCTGGCTTGTTACTTAAATCTGAGCCAGTCATGCAAGAAATGTAGTGACCTTATTTCAATCATGAGCATAACAGCTATAGCATATGCATCTACTGATGAAAGATTAATCTTTTACAAGTTGCAGTATATAAGATCAAGACTGTAACAAAAACTTTAATCTAAGTCACTCATGCATGAAATGCAGGTCAAAGTGACCTAATTTTTTTTCAGGAGCTTTGTAACTTTACAAGACGCATAGATCTACATACAAAATATTATTCCTCTAAGAGTTGCAATTTCCCAGATCTGGATACTTACTACTTACAAAAACTTTAACAAAAGTCACTCATGCATGAAATGTAGGTCAAAGTGACCTAATTTTTATCTTGAGCTTTGTAACTTTACAAGACCCATCTACATAAAAATATTATTCCTCTACAAGTTGTAGTATCCCAGACCTGGACTCTTACAGAAACTTTAACCTAAGTCACCCATGCATGAAATGTAGGTCAAAGTGACCTAACTTTTATCTGGAGCTTCACAACTTTACAAGATGCATCTACATACAAAATATTATTCCTCTACGAGTTGTAGTAACCCAGATCTGGACTCTTACAAAAACTTTAACCTAAGTCACTCATGCATGAAATGTAGGTCAAAAGGACCTAATTTTTATCTGGAGCTTCACAACTTAACAAGATGCATCTACATACAAAATATTATTCCTCTACAAGTTGTAGTTTCCCAGATCTGGACTCTTACAAAAACTTTAACCTAAGTCACTCATGCATAAAATGTAGGTCAAAAGGACCTAATTTTTATCTGGAGCTTCATAACTTTACAAGATGCATCTACATACAAGATATATTTTCTCTACAAGTTGTAGTATCCTAGATCTGGACTCTTACAAAAACTTTAACCTAAGTCACCCATGCATGAAATGTAGGTCAAAGTGACCTAATTTTTATCTGGAGCTTCGTAACTTTACAAGACGCATCTACATACAAAATATTATTCCTCTAAGAGTTGTAGTATCCCAGATCTGGACTCTAACAAAAAAAACTTAGTCACTCATGCATGAAATGTAGGTCAAATCCACCTATTATATAAATCAACCTCAAGTTCTCTTCAAGATGCATCCATGGACAAAACCTTGTCCATCTATGACTTGTTATTCAAAAGATATATGGCCTTAAGTTTGAACAGACGGACAAACAGACGAATGGACTAACTGACGAAAGGACGAACGGGCAACTTCATTGGGTGAGGGAATAAAAATTACAAAATGGGTAGGGGCAGGAAATTTAGGCCTAAGCTTTTATGTTCATGCTAGATTTAAGTTTTTGCATCCAAAATCATTCTTATATATATATATAAAACCTAATTGTTCATTTTGAAGTTTATATATGTATAAACTTCAAAATGAACAAAGTAAATAGCACACAAAATTACAGTTGATATTTCGAGACCTGTCCGTCTCTTCTTCAAAACACAATAAAAAAAAAGTAAAAACAATCAAACAAAACCTATTTACAAAGACTAAACTACAAATTTTATACAAAATATCGAGAGCCACATGTTGGATGCTGTTGTTTACAGATGAAACATGAGAAGGGAAAAAAAATTGTCAGTATCCGTACATCGACTTTATAAACAATACACTTAAAAAATAGTGTTTAACGCCAAATGAGCAAAACTTCAGCCATGTCAGGAAAAATGGGTAGGGGCAGGAAATTTAGCCAAAGTATATTTTATTTTTTTCAAATTTTTATATTCAAACTGGATTCTAGCTTTTCTATCCAGAACTTTTCTTTAGCCTGCCTCTGTGTGTCTGTCCACGATTGATTTTGGTCATATATATATATATAAAGTCTAGAAACAGCAATAAACTTGGAAATCTTATATTTTCCTCAGGATAACCATGTAATGGTTATGCAGGTCTTGAAAAATAATTTATAAGCATCTAAAGGCAAGTACCAACTGAGTTAGAGTTTAAGGATATAATCGATAATATTATATTAGTAATGCAGTCTGTCCGTATGTACGTATGTATGTAAAATGCTAACGAAAATAATGGCCATCCATATAAAAGCTACAACAAACCACCGGCACCCATGAATTATTTCTTAAATAGATTCATAATTATAAAGTTTTTTTTTATTTATTTATTTTATTCTATTCAGCCTTTGTCCACCTAATCTTTATTTTCTTGAGATTTAAATATAACTTTTATCAATAGACTGTATATTGGTTTGTCAAAAACAGCATTAAGTTAACCAAACACTTATTGATTGGTCATACAATGTTATGTCTAATCAATGCACGTAAAAAAAGATACAAGGACCTTTTCAGTTTTTGAAATATATGATAAAGCGTATCATACATGTCATGCATGTCAAAATCTATATTGGATACCATATCAACTCTTGGGCCTTCGGCCTTCTGGGTGACATTGGACTCTCAGCTGATACAGCCCTGTATTATTCCCTATACTAGTATATCCCTTCAAACTTATCGATAAGTTATGTTATCTGAGTATTATTCTTAAACTAATCAGTTGCAATAGTAATCATTATTTCTAAAGGGAAAAGTGTAATCACATTATTCATGTTATTGGCTATTTTAAGCATGCCACTGACATGTATGGATATAAATTACAAATATGTGTGATACATAAAAATTATAATAATTATATAAGTCACCTGAATGTCTCTATAATAGAATTTAAAATTCATGGAAACTACCTATGTACACAGAACTTCAGAACACAAAAATATTATCATCGGATTAAGAGCTAACATTTTTTAACAGAGGTCATTTTAACCTGGTTATGGGATGTTTTCTCCTTAACATTTACCCCATTTCCTTTCGTATTCAAATTGTGATTTAAACTGCAAGTAGAAATCTATTATATGGTGTGGTTTCACCTAATTGTATAATGAATTTTTACTTACAGCTGAACTCAGAATGTTATATAGCTCTCAAGACAGTGACAATATAAAATACACAGGTTGAGCAAAATCCCCCATTTGGGGTATAATACCTCAGTTGGGTTATAATACCCAAAATGGGAGACTTTTTTACATTATCAATATTCCTTATTTTGGATTTTTCCAAACTGTAGTTTCAAAGAATTCAAAATTTAAACAGGAATTTAAATTTTGACGTCACAATTTTACTTGCATAAATAGCGAATAATGACCCCAAATTTTACACTTCATGTTTAAATCGGTGATTATTTAAAACTGCGTGTCAGAAAATTATATCATAATAAACAAGAAAACTTCAAAAGGTTCTTAGTTTATCAGTGAAATTTTCATTGAAATCAGATAAGAATTGACATTACAATAATTTTTTGAAAAAAATGTGGTTTTACATGAAATATATACATGTAGTAAAAGAATCTTATGCGTCAACACTTTTGGCCACTGACTGTAGTTACACTGTACATGGGCAATTTAACTTTCTGAAAACTTAAAAAATTGAATGCATATTGTCAAGGACGTATATTAAGAAGGATAGAAAACTTTTACAAAATCTATGATGCAATCTAAAATCTATAGCAAGGCGTTTGATAGGCATTCGCTTTTGAGCTATCTACTTAAAAAGTTGTATACGGATTTTAATATAATAAAGCTTTTCTGAAAGCTGAATGATTTTTACATCCGTAGAGTAAATTTCGTTATACATGGCAACAGGTAGTTTCTTCAATACAAACGATTGAAATTTGTAATCAAAACATTTTCGTTGATTTATTTGTCACTTACGGTTTACATCAGAAAAAATGCACCACAATTTGGAACCAAAGGCTTTAAAAGTAATTGACAGAATTCCACAAATTTAATATTTTCCTCTAAAGTTTAACATCTATTGTACTCACAGACCATCATTATAATATTTCCGTTGTTTTAATGCTGTAAAGAGAGGGTCCAAGAGTGACAAAATCTCACGCCTCACGACATATTTCTAAATTTTCACGAGATGCTCATCCTTCTAAATATACGTCTTTGATATTGTTTTTTTTTTTTTTTGTGAAAAAAAATATTACAGGGACCGATTAAGAAATAAATCGTCAACTTGCCCAGCGGACAAGTTTCCAATAAAAATTACTTGCCCTTCCAGTAATCAACTTGCCTTTCCACATTCAAAATTTAAGATAAATAAAATTTCAACTATACAAGCGGACAAGTCCGCATCAAATTTAACTTGACCTGCACAAATTTTACTTGCCTAGGGAGAGCGGGAGAGTGCTTAAATCGAACCCTGATATTACTATTGATATAAACATGATAAACTGTTGCCCTTGTGAGGAAGAAGTGGAAATTCGAAAATAAGTAATTTCTTCACCCCAAAATTATACTCTGTTAGGGCTATTATATTCCAAAATGGAAGGTTTTAGCCAACCTGATATACATTTATCGCCTTATCAATTTAAATCATGATGAAGTGCTTGTGAAAAAATATGCCGGGAGTGTTCGAGTAAGAAATGGCTATGTCATTCGCAATTTTACCTTTCTATGTTACTTGAGATAAATATGAATATCGTAACGGAGATGTTTTCATGTTAAGAATAATAGTAATAAGAATTAAAAGGACAATTGTTCAGAGAACAATTGCAAGGTCTTTCCCAGTCAATGTTGTGTTTAATGTTATGTTTTGTCATGCCACATGTTCAAAATCATCTTCATGAGACGCACATTGTCTCCGATATATTAGAGTAGCCATTTCTAATCGTTTTAAAGATTTTACGATTAAAAAACCTAAAATTTGGCTATGACCTTGACCGATGACCTTGATGACCTTTGACCTTGGGATCAAATTGAAGGTCTCTCCTTGCTGATTAATTTGATATGTTACATGACCATACTATCTGTAAAGGTTTAAAAGTTATACGCAAAAAACCTATTTCTGAAACCCGTCAAGGGCAATAACTCTTCAGGGAGTCATCAGAGAGCTTCGGTCCAAATCAGACAAATGTAGCCCTTGACATGGTGAACATTTTTGCTGATATACTTTTTCAGCCATCTATTACGGTTTTCGAGTTCATTTGATAACAAGGTCAAAGGTCAAGGTCAAAGGTCACCGAT